>JAHBMJ010000841.1:20467-32309 GCA_018398765.1 Chromera velia | reverse complement strand
GGGGGGGGGGGGGCAAGAACTTCATGTAAAGGAAACGGACAGGACCTGCTGGATTCGACTCTCTGTCTCAATTGCATGAGTCTGCGTGAGGACCTTCTCTGCCCAACCGAATCGGTTGTTTGAAACAGACAGACTTACGCTTGCATCCATTTGCTCTTGCCTTCTCTCTCTCTCTCTCTCTCTGTGTGTGTGTGTGTGTGTGTGTGTATCGTCTTACCTCTCTGTGTGTGTGTGTGTGTGTGTGTGTGTGTGTATCGTCTTACCTCTCTCTCGCCGGTTTATTTCTGTGTACTGCTCGTGATTAACGAAACGAGGCCATCCGACTGCCTGGCGAATTGAATTGAAGGACCCGGGCGCGATTCGTGAATTGAAGGAAGGAAGGAAGGAAGGGACAGCTGATGGTTGGTTTGGGGTCTTCTCTCGTGGTCCGGAGTCGTGGAGCGTCTCTCTCTTTTTGGAGTGCTGCCTTCCTTCCTGTGTTTTGCCCCTCTTTCGCTTCCCCCCCCCTCCATCTCGTCTGCTGAAGGAATGAAGGAAGTCGTTTTCCTAGGCCTTTTCCAGTCATTGACAATCATCAGCCCTTTCAGAATCAGGCTCAAACAAAGGTCCCTTCTTATTGCGCGTCCTTTCTCTTATCTTCACTCTCTCCCCCCTTCCCCTCCCTGTCTCTGTGAAATGCCCCCTTTCCAAAATGCCGGCGAGCCTCCCTTCCTTCCAGTTTTTCTTCTTTCTTTCGAGGCTTACCCCCCAAAGAAGGGAAAGGAGCCGGTGTGCCTGTCTGCCTGTCTTTCTTTTTTCAAGCGGAAGTGAAGGACTGCACTTAAAAAAAAAGAAAAGAAAGAGTGAAGGAGAAGGAAGCTTCTGAGCCGATGTCAGGGAGCAGGCAGGCCTGGGTGATGTTGGATCTGCAGAATCCAAAACATGAAGAAAGAAAGGAAGGAAGGAGTCGGAGGGTGAAGATCTCGAGAAGTCAATAGGTGGAAAGAGGGAAAGCGAAGGAATTCTCCCGAGTGATTAGGGCAGCAAACCTTTTTCCACTGATGAAACCAGTCGCAGGGATCGAGGGCTTCTTGCGACGAGCGGCAGGCCGACACATCCCTCGTCTTTCCATAATCTTGTTTCACAGGAGCCGCGGAGGTTCACCTTTTCTCTGTATTGACGGATTTTTTTCTTTCCTTTTCTGACCCAAGCTTGTTCTTTCTTTTACACGTTCTCGAAGGGCCCCACCTACTCAATCAATCTGAGCTTGTACAATGAGATGAGAATCCGACAATCAAACTGAGATGCACCCTCAGGGCGTTCCGAAAGTGAGGCATTCATTCATGCGAGTATGATTCTTGCGTGCGATTTGAAGTGAAGGCCTCGGTCAAAGACTGATTTTTTTGTCTGTTTTGTTTTGTTTTGTTTGTTTTGGAGAATTGGGTCATGCAAGACGCGTGGCTGTCGTGTGCAGCGTATTCTAAAATTGTCCTTCCAGTCTGACCGAATTCATTCAAAAGAGAAAGAGAGAAAACAAAACAAGTTGACTTGCTGTCTGCTGCAGCTTTCATGAATTGTTCAATTGGTAGATCGATCTCATGCTCGTTGGCTGTTTGACTTCCTGTCCTGTCAAAATAAAATGTCTTTCTGTCCGCCTTCTTGAGTCTGGACACCGTCTTCCATCCATTTTTTGATGGCATGTCTGAAGAGCGACGAAATCAAAGCAGCACAGGACAAGTGACTTCATTAATTCATTGAACTTCATGCAGGCAGGAGAGAACAAAGGACGGGAAGTCACAATGTGCAGTCCCAGAATTTTCTCTCACCGCCCTCTGTCTGCTTTTCTCTGTACTCGACATTCCTTTTAGCCTCCTCCTCCCTCTTCTCTCCTGCCTCCCTCTTTGCTCTATCCTCTTAGCGTTTGCGTGCATGACTTTCGTATGTTTACGTTGCATGTGTTGGTCCTGATCTTGTGTTAATGCGTGTCCTGCATTTTTCTGCTTTGCTTGCAATGTCTTTCTCTCTCTCTCTCTCTCTCTCTCGTGCATTTTCACATCTTTGCCGTGTCTGAAGAAAGAAACTCGTTAATTCTGCCCTCGCCATTCCTCATTCATTCTTCCCGAACAGCCAGCCGGCCCTGCATGTGTGAATTCACCATGACTTTTCTCTCTGTCTCTGCATGATCGAGCCTTCTCAATTCCTCCATCTTTCTTTCTTTCTCCTCTATCTTTCAAGAGAGTCGACAGGCATCCTCGTTGGCTCTGTGGACCTTCCAAGAGCAGCTGTCTGCTTCTTTCTTTCCTTCCTTCCGTCCTTCCTTCCTTCCTTCCTTGGACGGTTAAAGAGAATCAATTTGCATGCATTGGTGCAGCGAATCCCTTTTCTTTTCGCCCCCTCCTCTCTCATACTTGTGTCCTCGTCTCCGGGTTCTTTCTCCTCTTCTTTCTTGCATGCCCTCCTTTCCTTGTCCTTCGGTCGGCTTCGCTGAAGGCAACCTGAAATAATTGAATAACTGGTTCCCCGCAATTCAACTGCAACAGGATGGATTTCCCTGTAAATCCACTCACTCTCTTTTCTCTGGTCTCGTCCACAGTCTGCTGTCTCTTCACCTCTTTTCTGTCTTGCTGGGCAGGCAAACAGAGGAAAGTACCTGTCGCCTTCCTCATCAGCCTGTCGAGGAAAACAGCCTACAGCAAAAAGAATGAAGTGCGGGCCCTTTCTGTGCCTGCCCGGATAGAGCTCTGATGTATGCACAGGCAAGCACAGTCGCCTCTCTGTCTGGTTTGCTTTCATGCTGAATTAAAGGAAGGTCGTTTTGGCAACGGTGAACGAGAATGCAAGAGAGAGAGAGAGAGAGAGAGAGAAAGAAAGAAAGAAAGAAGCAGGTGTACGGGCCGAAGGTGTGATGAAGAAAGAAAACCACTCTTTTTGGCTAGGGAGTGGTCTTTTCTTCCTTCGTACTTGTCGTCGTCATCTTCCACCCAGTCAAAAGAAGGAGTGCCGCTGGGGCGCGGGGAGAACCAGACATACCTGATCGACAGAAGGTGAAAGGAAGAAAGAAAAATGTGGGGAACAAACATACACTTCCGAAAACATGCATCCACAAAGACAAAACAAATCAATCAAGAAAGAAAACTTCAAATGAATTCAGTTTGTCGTAGAAGAATCGAAGGTGAGCTTCTCTTCTCTTCTCCCTTTGGAAGGAAATGCATGGACACAGACGAAGAAAGAAAAAAGACACGTGTTTTGAAGTCCACCTATACATAAAACCCCACCGTTACCCCTTTTTCCCTTCCCTCTTCGTTTCTTTCCACGTTCTGTGTAAACTCATTCATCCGTTTATGGGTTTTCTGTCTCTGTCGAGGAGTGAGCCTGTATGCCTTTTTTTTGTTTTTTCACTCTTTCTTTCTTCCTGCCCGCCTGCCTGCATGTCTGTCCGTCTTCTTTCCTTTGTTCCTCCGTTACTACCGCTTTCCATGCCGTCCATCCATCCATTTATCCATCCATCCTCCGTCCGTTGCTCAACGCCTTTCCTCGCCCTGTCTCTACGAAAGAACCCAGTATGCGGGCGCAGATATCTGTTGTTTGCATTCAAGTGCGCTCCGTTTTCACTCATTCCCCGTTTGCGCCCAGTCCCTGCAGGGACTCAGTTAGACCCGGTAACTCGAAATGTAGGCAGACACAGAGAGAGATGAGAAAGTAAAAGGCAAAGACACACACCAATCATGCAGTGCATGGATGCAACTACTCATTCTACTGTCCTCCTCGTCTCCGGTTTAACCACTGTTTAATTAAGTCTTTCCTCCTGCAATCAACATTAAATTGAAAGAAATCCTTAGACTCGTCAAAATACTTACACTCTCCTGTAGAGTGGGTTCATTGCCGAGGTGAAGCGAAGGGAAGAGAAGAGAAAAGGCAAAGAGACATCGCAAGAGAGAACAGAGAAGCGGGGAATCGCATGCCCTCTTTTCTTTAATTCTTTCTGAATGAACGACTTCGCTGTGGAAGAACCTCCAAAGGAAGGATTGGGTGAGGGCCGGATGGATTACACTTGCTTGCTGCGTGTTCGCATACTCCTGTCTGTCCATTCCTTTCTCTCTCCTTCGCTTTCGCGAAGTGTCTGCATGGTTCCTCTTCCTCTCTTCTGTCCTAATTCGCTCGCCCTCCCCTTACATGATCACCTCATGTCTTTGCCCTTCTTCCCATGTTCTGACCTTCTCAGTCTCTCCTTATTCTCATGCGGGTGCTTGCGTGGTGTCAGCTTCTCTCCATGATGGTGCGTTCGTGCATGCTTTCGCCAGATGGACGTGCGTGCATGTGCTGCGTTTGTCCATTCGTTTGCATTTGATGAACTCTCCCCGTGTCTCTCTCAATGCCCAAACTCCTTTCCCTTCGCATTTCTTGCGGCTTCGTCACCTTAATTCAGTGCATTTTTCTTCGTCCATGTGTGTGCGACATCCTGCGTCAACAGAGGGTGGAAATCGACATGGAGCACGTGCCAAGACTTGCAACCTAGCTAGCTTGCAGCCAAATTGAACCAATGAGAAGCCTATATATTCATGTCATAACCCGTGGTTGGCCAGAGCCTAAATGGTGGCTCACCAGCTTTAACCGCCTCAATTCAATTCAATTCAATAGACGTAATCTCTCGATTTCATGGAAGGCGGATTGGCAAAAGTCTTGCAAAAAAAAACATGCAAGCCTTTCTGCTAAGTTTCTGGTACTTTCTGGTTCAGATATTCATCAGCAAAATCGAAATTCGATTTATAGCTAGATTTATGGTGTCACGAAAGTCCAAACATTAAAAATCGTGCTGGCTGCCGCTCATATAAAAAGGATTATTAAATTACTAGGCGTATCACAGCAAAAAAAAAAATAATTAAAGTCAATTCTCGCTTATTTTTTTTTTCTTTTTTTTTTCCAACGATGTTAGGAGACAAAGAACTGTTGTTTTAGGATTAAAATTAGGGTTCAAGTATTGTTTTGGTGTTGCATAACTTGAAGTGTTGCTTAGATGTTGTAAGAAAAAAAAAATAATTAAAGCTAATTCTGGTTCACTTTTTTTTTTTTTACTGTGATACGCCTAGTTAAATTAAAGATTTTATAATTCAAAGAGCTTGCTCATAGGCTTGCTCAATACTTAGCTCAATATGCTTAGATACGGCTAGGAAAAGGTCTAGGAAAAGGTTCATTTAAAAGATGTTGAAATCTGGAAAAGTGAACCTAAGAAATTCAATCCGTTGAACCTGATTTAAACCTGTTTTGAACCTGTTTTTGACTCAAAGACTATGCCTGACACCATGCACACACGTCGCCACTATAAGACAAGCCTGGCCAGGCCGGCGCACGCCGCCTACGGCTTAAAAGAAATAGAGATCCGGAGCTGGCTGTCTAGTAAGTTAATTTATACTAAATAACAACTGGGGGGAGATGTATTTTAGATCTGTTCCTAGCACGTCCGCCTTCCTTTTGTCTTCCGTCCAACCTAGCGTCCAACTGTCTTGACTCTCTAACCATTTTAATTTATTGATGACTGCGCTCTCATTGCCTCTCAGCGGCTCTCTGGCCGGGCCCCGGTAATTAGGGTCAAACAAACCGTAAGGGCGCCAACTTTGGGGGGGCCTGGGGGGGGCTGGGCTAGCTAGGGGCCAAGCTCAGCCATGGGCCGGGGGCGCGGCGGGGCTACAGAGTACCTGGGTTAGACTAGGTTAGACAAGGGGGCCAGAGGCAGTCACCGGCCAGGGGGGCAGAGACGTACAGGGATGGGCGGGAGGGGCGGGCCCGGCTCAGCGGGGCAGGAAGGCTAGGTAGGCCGGACCTAGGGCCGGACCCTAGGCCGGACCGTGACACTGTGAAATATAGGGCTGCTTGCACCGGCTTTAGCTAGGGAAGAGTGTTGTTTCACTCATGCTGCTATGCATTCGGTTCGAGAAGATCGTTCAGTTTCTTACATACGAACTGCATTAAATTGGCTATGCAACTGCATGTATACAGTTTGCTTTACTCGGTATGCACGTGCGATCGCGACATACGCTTACAAAAATAAATTGACAAAACTTGCTGTGGCGCATTGCTTGCACATCCATGCACTCATCGAATTGCACGTATGAGAATCATCAAACATGGACATGCATATGCGGGTCATAATGCGGCAACTGCATACACTCACATTCCGAATGCTCTCAGTGATACGAATAGATGAATTCGAATGGTTGATAACCTATATAAATGATAGCAAACTTTATGTGCACAGACCGGTTAACAAATTGGTAGCAAATTGGATTCATTGTTGAACCTATGTTTTTGGTTTAAGTTTCATAATCTTTAGATCACGTACTTTTATATATTTTATTAAGAGATTTTATTATATTTTATCTAAAAAAACAAGAAAAAAACGCTAAATAGCACTAAAATACACTAAAACTAGCAGTAAAAACGCTCACAAAAATATGTAAAAACTAAATAGAAAGTATCAAAAACTATAAGTTTGTATGTACAGACAGAGAAAAACAGCTTCTACAGGACAGCCTTGAGCGTCGCGTTCACCCTCTCAACAAGCCCTTGGCTCTAAGGAGTGTAAGGAGCTCCAAGATCCTGTGCAATGCCTTCTTGTCTGCAAAATCTTCTATAGGAAGCAGAAGTGAATTCCCCTCCATTATCAGACAAAATAATTTTTGGCTTTCCCTTCCCGAGACGTTCAAACTTCCGAGTCCAATGAATTAAATGATGGATAGCCATCTATTTCTTTCTTACTGCCATCAGATCAACCTTTTTTGTCGCTTCGTCGATGATGACAGAAATCTACCAGACACCCCTAACGCCTCAGACTTTCGCTTTCACCAGGTCATGCACAATACGATCATTGAACACACGCTCACGCGACAAAACAGAAGCATCACTGGCAGGAACTTTCTATGAATGCGCATTCATACGGACACAGTGTCATGCATTATATTCTTCCTCCAGTTGCTGATCGACATTCATTTAAAGAGATATCAATTCCTTTTTCATGCAATGTCTGTCTAAGTCGCTCACCTACAGCATGACAGTATTAATGATGAAGGAGCTTCACCAGGCGTGAACGTTTCTCTACATCTTTAGGCACCCGTAGATAACAGACTTTCTCTTCTTCTTTCTTTTTCTTCTTACTGTCAGTCTCGCTCTGCATCTCTGCGTGCGCTTCGGCTTTCTCCTTACGGTAGGAAGGAAGAGGCTGTGCAAAGCGGACACAAATCCAGATGGATAAGAAGACACAGAAACAGCCGGACACGCACTCTCTCCCTTCTTTTCATTCAAAACAAGCAACGGTTAACAGTCATGAGCGGTCACTTTCGCAAAAAAGAGCTTTCCATCAATGTCACGCATCCAGGCACATCCATTTCCTCCCTTAATATTAAGATCTTTCTAACTACAGGAAAGGAGAGACTGTTCTATCTCATCACTCACCGCCACCTCTTTTATGGACTTTTTCCACTCCTTACGATGTGCATCGAAGGTGGGCAGGTGAAGAACCGCTACTCGAGACGATCGGCGCGACATCAAAAACTTTCACTTTGTCATAAGAAGAGACTGCATAAAGGGATTCGACTTCTGGAGTGGCCAAAGAAAAGGTATTTCCAGAATCGACAAGAATAGGAGGAGCAAAACCAGCTATCTGTCTTAAACAAGACTTCCTTGCTTTTAAAACAACACGACCGGTTTTCTTTCTTTCTTCTCTACCCTCCCCAGCAGACACCCCAAGCACCGGTACAGAGGAGTCTGACCCCTCTGCTCTGGTGGCTGACCGGCCTGACAGGTTCAGTTTGAAGAAGAGGAGGAGGAGGACCCAGACCCCCAGTCTTCCCCTCCTTCTCATCCGCCTTCTTTTTCCGGCACATGTGCTCAAAGTGCCCTTTCTTTCCGCACGGCTGATAGTTGCACTTCTTGTCATGTGCAAAGCAGTCCTTGGGCTTGGAACCATGCTCCAGGCCACAGTTGGGAGTCAACTTGGGACAGTCCCCCTTCTTGGGGGGGGCATGAGACTGTCCTCGGGAAGAAGACACAGGAGCCTCTCTAGTGGGGGCACGAGAAGGGGAGCGCCCTCTCTGCTGCTGCTGCTGCTGCGCACGCGAAGCCTCCTCTCTCAGAGAGTCTCCGAATCTCAGAGTCCCAAACGACGACGGCACATACTGTCAGCCCGCAGCTTGCGCACACGACCCAGGTTCTTCGCGAGAACAGACACGAGCTCATAGGAAATGTTGTCGTAGTTAATCTCTTCCCCAACAATTTCAAGGTCAGAACTGTTCGCGGGTACCCCACTCGGAAAGATCAGCGGCATTTTTGAGAAAAATGAAAGATGAAAAATGAAAGATTTGGAGCACTTTTGTAAAATTTAAAAAGAAAGACTGACAATCAACAGTAGAAAGAATAACTAAACAGGCGCAAAAAAAAAATTTCCGCCTGTGGCGCACTTACAATCACCTCAAAACTGATTGTTAACTCTAGAAAAAATGAACAAAATGCAAAAGTTTGACACATTAATCTCTAAATCATATTAACTTAAACACTAACAGTATGTTTATTTTATATTATCCTTAATATCCTAAAATTAAAAGCAAAATTAAAATTTTTAACTTTAATTAAACGATCGAAGGTCTTTTTTCTCACCTCATTCTGTGGCGGAGGCTGCCCAGCGGAGGCTGGGTTGTCAAATACACTTGCAACCTTTGTAAAAAAAAATATCTCAGCCGCCCTACGTCCTACATAGCAGGCAAGGACCATAAGGAGGCCTACGCGGATCATCAGCAGAGATAACAGTTTCTGTGGTGGTTGAATTCCTTCCAGCAAGAGGGATAGGAGCAGAAAGATCTCCAAAAGGCCACTGTTGTGGTTTAAGAGAAATAAAGCATGGTTTAAATAGAAACTTGTTTATATTCTCTGGTAAATCATGGTTTCACTTGAAACCATCATACTCTCCACATGCTTTGATATCTATGAATTTTTTTCAACAAAGTCATACAATTAAACACCTGTAAAAATGAGTTTTCGGCATTTTTCTGAAAGATAGCCTATTTTTTGAAAGTTTAGAGGGCTTTTTTTTTAAAAATGAAAGATCATCTTTCCAAGTAGGATGCCCGCGGAACTGTTCTCCTCCATCGCTTTTTTGAAAGAGTGAATGACGATCTGAACGAGCATGGCAACCAGCACAGTTATATCGAACTCGCCATCGGCCATGAGGTTCTCTAATTAACGTCTGCTTCTTTTCAGGAGACGGGGGAATGTAACCGTTTGTCTCGCACTCCGTGGTTTGACGCTCGATGCGCTCACATGCGTCATCGAGCTCCTCATCTCCCTGTCTTCTCATATCTTGCAGCTTCTTCTTCTCCTTCGCAGAAGTAACTAACTTCTCCTGCATATAGGTCTTTTTCACCTTCTCATACAGGTCACGGCCCTCATAGCTGGCCTTCGAAGAGGTGTCCATATCAAGGACCATCCAGGTGAAACCGCCTTTCCCCGCTGCAAGGGAAGTGACAGCTTTCCAAGACTTGTTCCGAAGCTCCTTGTTGGGAATCGCCTCTTCGGAGAGAACGATGTCAGCGACAGACTTGAACGAGATACTCTAGATTTTCATCTTTACAACATTCTTGATCGGAGCCACCTACTCAAACTTGGGCATGGTCTGAAGAGCAGAAGCGTCCTGACCAACTCCAGAAGAAACAGACTCAGCTCCACCTCCAGTCACCTGAGGCGTTGCAGAAGCTGAAAGACTACCACTTCCTGGCCGGCATGGCGGTAAGAGCGAGAAGCAGAGAAAGAGATGAGGCGAAACCATGAGACAAAACCGAAAGAAACCGAACGATCCAGACATGATCGTTTTGAATCTACAGATGCAAAGGGCCCGACTGATCCGGATACACCAAATATGTTCCAAATATATAGTGTCTTAGAGATAGAGGACCACTCATTGAGGGAATACAATCTATAGATAAGAGTATGTATACTAGAGGAGAAGGAAACGTTTTCTTCTCAGCAGTCTTTGTCTATTGTCACAGTTCGATCTGATTGAACTGCATGCCTTCAGTCATTCACTCAAATCAGCATACACGCACAGCAATCGCGACGGTACAGTAGGCCCCGCCCCGCCCCTGTATGCAGTGATGGCAGGGAGCGGGGCGACAATGCATCGATCTGAAAAAAATAGTTACTATTTTTTAAAGAAAAAATAGTAAATAGTTACTATTTTACTATGCGACGTAGTGAATAGTAAAAATAGTCCACTATTTTTACTGTTTTAATAGTATGATGACTTATAAAATCTGATGAGTAGTATAGAGTAGTATGTATGTACTATAGCCTAAGCTGTAACAAAAAATGATGAGAAGTAAATTTAATGTAGTATTTGGATATAATTTAAATCTTTTAAAGTTGAACCTGACTCTAAACTTGACTATACACCTACATCTCATAATGCGGCAAAGCGGCCCAGGCCCAGGCCGACTTGATAGTGTTGTAAAAAGTGGGGCGCGACTCGAGGGCGATGGATATTTTCCATCACCCTCTTGACTGTTAACAATTGTAGGTTCTTTCCTTCTCGCTGTTGTGCTATTGTATTGACACTTCGCAAGACAGTTGGAGACTCCCAAGGGTGACTTGTTTAGATAAATTGTAGTTCTGTGTTCCTACCATGCGTTCCTGTCACAGAGGGCAACAGCTTCTGCAAAAAGAATTTATCTTTTCCTCTCTTCAGTCTTCTCAGGTGAACAGTCTCCGTGTGTCCGACTGAACTGTTTCCCAAACTCTTTGCAATGTCATCCAAAAGTGAAGAGGCCAAAGCCAGGAAGAAGGAGAGGGACACTATTTATCAAAAGAACCGTCGGGCATCAAAAACGGAGGCGAGAGAGACAAAACTGGTCAGTGCACCTTCAGCACAACATTGCTGCAACAACAGTAGCCTGAACAGCTAAATTGGAATATACGATAATCATCACGCTCTGATGCTCTTTTGTGATGCTGCAGGAGGAACTTAACATCCCGAAACCGAAACGTGGAGCGCCGAAGGGGAAGCGGCCCAAGAAAGTGCCTGGAGGTTTGAAAGTTGATTCGGTCAGTCAACTCCCAAAAGGTCAGAAGGCCAAAAGATACCCGTCTATTCTCTAAAGATTGTTGTTTCTCGTCTGTATTTCCTGATTGCAGGTTGAAGAGTGCAAGAAAAGATTTCGAGAGCGGGAAGAGTTTTTGCTAGGGTCAAGTGAGGAGGAGCTCAGCAGCGGCAGCGGTCGCATCGAAGAGTTGTTCCCATCCAGTAGCAGTAGCTCTACAGCCGCTTCCGCTGTACAGAGTGAGGAGTCGGATGAGACGGATGAGCTCCTTACAGGCCGCTTAGAAAGGCTCGTGAGACAACGAATGGGCCTCTCGAGTCAGGAAAGTGAGTCGGATGCCGGCGTGTCGGACGGGGAGAGTGTGAGAAGTGCGGGGGCCTCAAGTGTGGGGGTCTCGAACCTTGTGGAAAGCTTTGGTAGGGTGTGCATCAATGCAGCCTCTCTTTCCCTCATACCAGCCCCTGTAGCAGCAGCAGCAGCAGCAGCAGCAGATGAGCTGCAGGGTCCCTTTCCTCTGCAGCGACACCTAACAGCCCTCTTCAGAGGTCAGGCGGTTGCCCCCGCTGAGGCTCTGTCTCTGTGTACCTCCAATAATTTGTTTATCAAAAGAGAAGGCCCCCCCACACCACTTATATCCTGCTCTTCCTCTGACCTAGCCTCTGACTTAAAAGCTGACGATGAGGGCTTGGAGGGTGGGGAGGATGAGAATATGGAAGGTGGAGGTGGAGGTGGGGGGGGTGGGTGTAGCGATGAAGAAAGGGAAGATGAAGATGAGGATATGGATA
>JAHBMJ010000841.1:5000-20436 GCA_018398765.1 Chromera velia | reverse complement strand
GGGGGGGTGGGGGTAGTGATGGATGCACTGCACACACTCTTAAATTTTTGGTAGAGCCTCTTTGAAAAATGAATTTTGTGGTTTTTAAAGGGGGTTTTAGGATGGTTTTACGGGGGTTTTCGCCCCTCAGAAGAAGACTTGCGGAAGTGGAAAAAGAGGTGGATGTGGCTGGTAGAGACTTTTAAGCAGGCCAAAGGGAGACGTTGCTTTTCTAAGTGCGGGCGCAATCAGAGTACCCGCCGTCTCACTGCCTTGATAAAAATTATGAAGGCCTGCCTGTGGTGTAAGTGCAAAGAGGAGGAGGAGGATGTGGTGATTGCTAGGGTGATTGATTTTGAAGAGGAGGATGAGGCGGGAGGGGAGGATGAGGAGATGAGTAAGAAAGAACCGCAGGCAGAGTATTGGTCTGCTTTGCTGGGATGACTGTTCAGATGGTATGAGAGTTCAATTGCCGATCAGTTGGTGGAGTTGATCAGAGAGAGGGTGAAAAAAGGTGTTACAAAAGGAAGGGGGATAGGGGAGATTCCCAAAAAAGTGCTGCGGGAGGTTTTTTGGATTTATGACGAAGAGAGCCCCCACTTCCAGCCCTCTTTTATCGGCCTTCTGGACCTCATTGAAAAGAATATGACAAATAAGATATATGAAGACTTGAGAAAGGAGATGGGGGAGGCCTTATATGTTCTTCTAGGGGGGGTGCGCCTCCCCGAGCGTCTCCCCCCAATCAAGTAGCTGAGGCAGAAAGCAAAAGAATTTCAAAAGGCAATTGGGACCAGCATCTCGATGATTGCGTCCGTCGAGGCAGGTGCCTCCCCAACTGTCTGTCTCTCTCTGTTTGACTCCATTCAGACATGTCTCCTGAACCCCGCCCTTGAGCCTCTGATGGACCTGAAAGAGATGATCAGGTTCCATTTGAGAGGCCTCCCAAAATTCATTATCAGCATTGCAGGAGACGCCCATGAGATTTGGAGGGCCTTGGGGTCCTCGAGACAACACATCAGCATATACACAGTGGCCTACCGCCTTTGGATTTTCCGAGAGCTGTGGTTTTCTGCCCTTGGGCAGATGATCTTGGCGCTTTCAAGAGAGCTAGCAAGAGAGTCTGAGTCATATGAGGGAATCAGACAGATGTGCTGCATTCTCTTGTTTGAGTTAGATATTCTGAAGATTCTGAAGAATGATTATGAGTGCACTTTTCTCTTTCCTCTCTCCGCTCTTCAGTGTGCGGGGGTTAAACTCACCCCCAATGAGGTTGCTGCACTCGAAACGTTCGAGCGAACGACTAAGAATGTGAATGGATGCAAGGAAGGGGGGGGAAGATAGCAAAGACTTAAAAGAGGTTTGCAGCGGGTACGAATGCAAAAGGAGGGGGGAGGGAAAAGAAGAAGAGAAAAGGTGGGAAGTTATTTCAGCGTCTTGCTATTCTCCGGTTGATGTGTACTGAGGGCATAGAGATCCCTTGCAGGCCCATTTGCGTTCGTATCAATATTTGGCTGAGTTCTAACAAGAAGTGGTATGCCATTAAGGAGGGAAGGGCACTTGCGTTTCGCTTGGGGCATTCGTGTCCTTCATGTTCAGTGCAAATGCAGGACACCTCCGAAAAGAGGTGGCAGAATATAGAATATGCAAAAGAGCTGCAGAGAAGGGGGGGCAAAAAGTATGTCGAACACTCAGACGAAAGCCATCCGTCCGTGGTCGCATTCAAGAAGGAAGTGGAAAGGGGGGAGAGAGATACAAGGGCGACATGCAACCAATGGAGAAGGGGGATAGAGTGGCTCTCCTGGTATCAGTGTCTGAAGCGATCAAGGCAGACTGTATTGAAAGCCACAATCCACAGGCTGAGGGGGGGGTCAGGAGCGTTTGCAGGAAGCCAGGCGGTTGTTCCCTCTGGCATCGACGTAGCAGCAATAGGGTATCTGACTGCCACGCAGGCAGTAGCTGTGAATGCAAATGCTCTTGACGCCTCGATACGTAAGCAGATTTCAGAAAGCGCTGACTTGTGGGCGAAAGAGAAGTGCATAGAGGAGAGGGGGGCAAAGATAGCAGCGCAGAGAGTGTCTGCGCATTCCGTTGAGTATAAAGGGGTTAGAAGAGTTGCTCTTTTAAAATTTATCTCCATCCCTCAGGAACAGTGCGATCAGAATTTGGACCATCTTAGTCTCAATCAGATCATAATGTACTTCAAACTCTTCCTTGACTTGTGTGCGGTAGCCGACAATTTGCAGGTCCGTCTGTCAATTAGTTTTTCTCTGCTTCTCTCTTTTCTTTTTCTCTTTTTCTTATTTGTGATGATGATGATGATTGAGGGTTAAATCCTAGATTTAGCGACACCAAATCCTAAGCCACTAGCAAGGCTTTGAGGACAACCCAGAGCATACATTCATGGGGGGGGGGGATGAGGAAGCCTCCATGCCAATCGGATCGATTCGCCTCAACTTGCCTTATCGACAGAATGGACCTTCTTGAGATAGTCAGCTATAGCTTTGGAACCGCTTCTAGGCAGAATTGTGCACAACAGCAACACCATATCCTTCATTTTTTTCTCATTATTAGAAGTGCCCCTCCCGGTTGCACCTGCAACACGTTGTGCGATCTGTATTCTTATGTCAATGGGTGCTTTCTGCTTCGCAATTTCGTACAGTTCTTTCAACCTGTTCCGTTCCCTTTCTGTGTCCTTACATTCCATCAGAACATGAACCTCATCTTTGATCACATGCGAGGGGGACAAACATTTATCGCACAGCCGTTCCGGTTAGGTTCTATCTATATCCCCCCTTGTGAGAGCCCTGAAAAGCATACGGAAGCCTGCGGAGGACTGTAACAGACTCTTTGGCAGAGGTTCAACACTGCACTCTATCATTTCACTTCTCGGACGCCATTTCCTTTCACTCAGAAGGTGCATGGCCAAACGCTGTCTGGACGGATTCTCTGATTGGAAAGGGGAGAGATTTGCAAGGTGCGGAAAAATTCCGTCTCTGTCTCTAACGTTTCTAGTTTCTCCTTTCAACCAGTCGGACAACCAGGCACCCTCAACGATCTTTTTTGCCGCCCTTTTCTTTCTGCCTTTGCCCTTCCCTTTAAACTTGTCCCTCACCGTGCTCGGCAATGGAGGCCACAAAAGGGAGCAATCTAATGGAACGGCCAGCCATTTTACTGTCTTAACGAAAGGTTCATATGAGCCAGCCAAACACTCATTCCATACTGCCCAGGGTAGAGCACGGTCGATCGATTTGATGCATTAGATGAAACCCCTACTCAACTTACCAAGTACAGAACTGAATGGCTCGAGAGAGAGAGAGAGAAGGGAAGGCGAAACAAAGGAGTGATGGGAGAGACCAAAACAACATCGAACAAAACGTAACTGTAATGCATCGAGGCAGACAATATCTGTCTTTCTCAGCGGGATTGTTTCCAGTCCAAACAGTATGACTGGCAGATGACATAATGAGACCTACCGGACTTTAACATCATTTCGGACTTTGAAATATAGGAATAACATAGGGTGTTCTATTGTATTTAATCGTTATTTATAAGCTTTTAAATTTAATAAACATTCTTTAAAACGTGATTCTTTTAAAATAAAAGATAAAACAAAGAATTGAAGTTAGTTGTATCAATGTTAGATCATAGCTATATTTTAGTAACTATAATAATAGCTGCATAATTGGCATATCTATGTATATGATGCAATAAATGCGATCGAAAAGTAGATACAAGTCTGTTACATGAAAGTTTGAACAGATACCGGATGTAATTGCAATGAGTCTGAGATTATTTCAGTTAGAATGTCTCCCCAACCAGGTTTTTCCCCTCTGAGTTTTTACACATTCTTCCCATGGGAAGTCAGGGTACCACTCTTTCATTCTGTCAAGCAACGCAAAAGGCAACTCATTGCCCCTCTCTATCAAAGAAAAACCCCAGCAAATGATGTTATCCATGGGCTAAGAATCCTTCCACAGTTTCGATTTTCCTCTTCCGGATGCACATTTTGTAGCACTGAGCTTTCCAAAGATATCTGAGGTGCCACTGTACCATTGAAGCAGCAGCTGTGAAGGATCCTTTCCCGTCTCCTGTGCCAAAAACTGTTCTATCTGCATGAACGCACACAAAAAGAAAAAGAAAATATGCATGAACACACGTTTTCCGGAGTGCGGTCACCAGAAATTCTGTATATCTGAATGTCACCCTGTCCTTCCTTCACTAACCTTTCCGATATAGAATGGCGTAGTATCTCCCTCTTGTCTGTCTGCCCCCGTCTTCTGTCTTTCTCTGTGAAATTCGAGACTTCAAACCCTCCCCCTCTTCGCGAGTCTGCCAACAAAGTTGATGTCACTGTATGTTTAGAAGGTGATGGGAAGGTATAACTCCGTAACAGCTTGCATGTGTTGTGCAGACTAAGCCCGCAGATTGTATTATTAACAGTTACAGAGCCGCTCGCTCCGCTCGCAACTCCAAATTACATCTGACTGGCTTCCAACTGGCCAATACACACCCGGAGAGGCGATAAAAAGAAAGCTTCCAACTGGTTTCCAACTGGCTTCCAACTGGCTTCTCATACACGCGTTATAATATAGCTCTGTATTGGCAATACAGATTTGCCGTGATTTTTTTTTTTGTGTGACTGGTCATGCGCGCGGGCATTAAATTTTGAGTCACGCGGGATTTTCCGCGCGGCACCCGCGGTGACCCCTGGTGGTGTATATCAGTAACTTACCGCCATTGTCGGCAATTTCCACGCAATCCGTGCGAGCTATTTACGTCCAATGCATTGCACACAAAAACTGACGTTGCTAATGCTTGAGGGGCACATCCAGAATCAATTTTGTACTCCGACCCGCTCTTTCCGGGGCCATTGCCTCAAACGCATGCATGCAGCAAGCATGTACGATTCAGACGAGTGAAAGCAATGAGTTGCATGATCTGTGTTCTACAGCTACCTTGGTTGTGCTTGCTGCGATCATTCCGCACTCATGCTTAACCTCAGCTTGAAAACTTGTACAAGACCCTGCAGGCAATCGCTGAAGCAACGTAAATAATGTTCAAAATGTTCCCGCCACGTAACCTTGAATTGTGTCGAGTTCTGGCTACAAAAGAAAAGACCACAGGACTCAGCGACGAGGAGATTGAAAAGCTTTGGTTATTGAGAGCCAGTAAGAATTTTATTAGAAGGTGTACACACAGAAGGAAGACCGAACAGGTGTTGGACAAGGAGGATCAACATGAACTTGACTTACTGCTTGCAGCAGAAGCGGCCGTGAAAGAAGAAAAGATGTTCCAGAATGAAGGTCAGACACTCTTTCGACTCGGCAAGAAAACCGACCTTTCGAACCTCCGGCATAGCTGCTCTGATTGAATTACATGTGGACTGCTTTGCAGGTTTGCGACGAGCTAAGGATTGCCTCTTCAAGCGCACGCAGAGGACTAAAGAATCGACCCCCGCCGCTCTTGCAGCAGTGGAACCACCTCAGTCTGAGTTTCGTCCGCCGTCTACACAGATGGAGATCTCAACCTGGACTGGGACTCGCTGGCACCACATTTCAAGACTAGGCAACTGCTTGGTTGAGGCAATGGGAAGGCGTCTGAACCTATCTGCTGGAAATCTTTGCACGATCGTGTGCAAGCAGCTTCGGTCAGCAGAAATTCAGAGTCGACTTTTGGCAAGGGGAATCCCGATTCCAACTGCATATGTGAGAAGCATGGCAAACGAGGGAACATGGGGGACAGACCTCGAGCTAGGACTGATTGTGAAACTATATGGATGCCGTATCACTGTTTTCCGGAAAGAAGAAGAGGAGGGGGAGTGGAAAGGACACTACCGCCCAAACCCGATACATCCAGATTGTCCTCGAACAGACGCTCCTTTGGTTTATCTGGTCCTCAAGAATGATCACTACGATCTGCTGGAACCATGTGACTCTCTGCACAATGCTGATTTCGTTTTTTATGACGAAACGATTCTTTCATCGAGTCTAGGCGAACGGCGGGGCCCTCCTTCACTTTCCTGGAAACACGTGGTTGAAACACGAATCAGACGGAATGCGAGAAGTAAAGGGCTGCCTTCATCGGGTCAGTTAGTACCACCAGACTTTCTGCATAGAAACAGTATACCACTTCAGAAGTAAGGGGTAGATTTCTGTTTTTCTCCTGCCCGCCCGCCCACTCTCACTTTGTCTCTCACATTATGCATGGGCGTGGTTGCAGATTCTCGCATACTGTCATCTCAGGGATGCGGACTTGGGAGGCGACTGTATATTTCCTCAGCTCTTTAAGCTGATGACTACAAGGGGGCTCGAAATGATACTGGTGAGGAGGCTGTCCTAGCCCTGGCACACTGGAGCTATGTCCTTTGGTAAGTCGATTCCTTTGCCCTCGATATGTGATTGTGCGGGGGGGGCGGGGTGGGGCGGGGCTGGGTNGCGGCGGCAGAGTTGGGGCCGGGGCCGGCGGCACATACAGAGAGGAGGCCCCAAGATGTCAGAGAGCGGCTAGATGGAGATTTAACGGCCTAGGAGGGCGTTCTAATTGTTCTAGTGCAGACATTTGGCAGTGGAGCAGAGACGCCGAGTGTCGAGAGTGTCGGCGGGCGGGCCGGGAGGCAGGCGGGGGGGCGGGGTAGGCCAAGGGTGGGTGAGGGCCGGGCCCAGGCCAGGCCGGCGGCACAGGACACTGTGCGTGAAGGGGCATAGAGGAGCCAGTGGGAGGCTGGTGAGAGACAAGTATGAAGAGTTAGGACATGAAAAGTTGATATCCTTGCTTCTTGATCGGTACCGGTGACGGCTGTGCTGCTCCCTGGGTCTGGTTTCACACTTTTCCCTAGACCTTTTTGTCTCACCTTCTCGCTCACGAATGTTTCAAAACCTCCGGACAAATCAGGCCTGATTTGTCCGGAGGTTTTTTTCAAAATTTTTCAAATAAGTTGGACAAGAATAAAAGCGGTCGGAATCGCTTTGTATCGACGTAAAAAAAGTTTTCCGACCGTTTTTGTTCTTATTCAACTTATTTGAAAATTTTTGAAAAAAACCTCCGGACAAATCAGGCCTGATTTGTCCGGAGGTTTTAAAACATTCGTGAGCGAGAAGGTGAGACAAAAAGGTCCAGGAAAGAGTATGAAACCAGACCCAGGGAGCAGCACAGCCGTCAGCGGTACCCTTCAAGGAGCCAAGACATGCACGTTTCATGTTCTAACTTTTCATAGTCCCCTCTCACCAACCCTCCACTGGCTCCTCTGAACCCCTTGAGACAAAGTGTCCTGTGACGACCACGGCCCACCCACCAGAGGGCCTGCCCACCCCCCCGGCCTGCCCGCCCCCCCGCCCGCCCGCCAACTCACTCGACACTCGCCTCTGCTCCACTGCCAGCTGTCTGCACTGGAACAATTAGAACGCCCCCCTAAGGGGTCAAAGCTCCATCTAGCCGCTCTCTGACATCTTGGGGCCTCCTCTCTGTATGTGCCGCCGACCCCAGCCCCAATCCGGCCGCTGCCCCCACCCTAGAGGCTCCGCCTCCCGCCCGCCCTAACCTTTGTCTCTCCCCTTTTGCCCCCTTTGCTGGGTGATTCACACATTGCTGGGCCTTTCTCTTGTTCGTTTCTCCCCATTTTTTCCCTTAATTCTCTCTCTCTCTCTCTCTCTCTCTCTCTCTGTGTGTGTCTGTGTGTGTATGTGTGTATGTGTGTGTGTGTGTGTGTGTGTGTATGTATGTGTATGTGTATGTGTATGTGTGTGTATGTGTGTATGTGTGTGTGAGCATGCGCGCGCGTGCGTGTATGCGTGTGTATGCTTGTGTGTCTGTGTGCAGGTCGTGAGTTTGGAATCCACAGCAAAAAATTCGGAGAAGCCTCCAGTCATTTGTGAAGGAAGTGCAGACGATGAAAAACGCCATTCTGAAGGAGCAAGTCAGCTAATTTAATTTGCACTCATGTAGTGGCAACCAGTTAGACCGTGGGAGACTTCTGCCTCTTCACCTTTCTCCACATGCATTTGAAACCAAGACAGACGCACAGTTTTTTGGTTGCCTCATCAGTATTTCGTATACCTTCTTGTGCGTACGCGCGCGCAGAAAGCATGTTCGCAAGGGCTCGCTCACCTCTCGGTGTATGATGCCTGCATCTGCGGGAGCAGCAGCTGCTTTGTCGTTCCTTGAGTCATTGGTGAATTCGTTTGTTAATATCCTTGCTAGTCGGCTCTCTAATTCACTGAGCGATTGTGAGAGAGAAAGGCCGAAAGAGCAATGGGTTGACATCTCGATTTGCTGCATCTGCATCTTTATCTGCAAGTGGTTTCTCTCGCTGTGTGTGTATGTATATATGCTTCACACACTCATTACAATGTCCGATTGAACGTCAAGTTTTATTTCTACGGATACCTCTCTGCAGGCCTCTTCATTTATAGACAAGAAAGCCATCCTGACGGTTGCGACAAAGATCGCCAAAGTGGTGGGGCCCCCAACGACGCCCTCTGATTTTGTTGATATCATCAAAAACATCACTCAGCTTGAGGCTGCCTTCACTGAGGAGGCCATCGTCCGAATGAACCAGAACTTCATGGAGACCCTCATCCAAGTCAAGAGAACCGCAGAAGAAGATAGTCTGACAGTCGGTGCCGGACGAGTGAGTCAGCTTTTGAGAGCACTTTTATGCTATGTGTGTTTGCGCACGCGCGCTCGCGCATTTATATATGTGTGTGTGTATGTGTGTGTGTATGTGTATGTGTATATGTGTATGTGTGTGTATGTGTGTGTATGTGTGTGTGTGTGTGTGTGTGCATGGATGTGTCAGCGCGCGCACGTCTCTCTCTCTCTCTCTCTCTCACTCGTGTGTGTATGTGTATGCGGTTGTATATGTATGTGTATGTGTGTGTATGTGTGTGTGTGTGTGTGTGTGTGTATGTGTGTGTGTGTGTGTGTGTGTCGTGTGTGTGTATATGTATGTGTGTGTGTGTGCGTGCGTATGTGTATGTGTGTGTGTGTGTATGCGTGCGTGTGTGTATATGTGTGTGTGTGTGTATATGTGTGTGTGTGTGTGTGTGTGTGTGCATATATGTGTGTATGTGTGTGTGTGTATGTGTGTGTATGTGTGTGTGTGTGTGTGTGTGTATATGTGTGTGCATGTATGTGGTGTGCGTGTGTATGTATGTGTGTATGCGTGTCTGTGTGCGTATGCGTTTTTCACTCCCTCCATTCTGCCTCAGAAAGTGGATAGATGTGCATAGTCATCGGTGAGTTGCGCATATGTGAGTGCTCCTGTTTATGCACCTGTTTTTCTCCTCCCTACGCCTTTCCTTCTGATCTTACTCCCCCCCTTACGCCTTTCCTTCTCCGCTCTCGCTCGTTATGCCCTAACAGTAACCAAGAGCTCTCTTTTTGGCTTCTTGCGTCTGCTCTTATTTAACCCGCAAGGAGAGTATGGTGCATTGTCTGTCAGGTGGGGTGACGACAAACTGTGTGTGCATGATTCGTGTATTCATTGCAATGATGACTTCTTACACAAGCTTTCTTCATGCGAGAAACGATGAGAAACGGTCGGATGAAAGGGAGTCCTTACGCTAGATGGCTGCATTGAAATCAACTCGGATTAATCATATAATGATTGTAACGTACACTCCTCTTTCTGGCACGTCTGCATCCGATCTATTCGTCCGTAATGTTATCCGATCGCATTTGTTCTCACTCTCGACCCGCCTGTTCGATGTTTGCCGCGCGGTGCTGACAAATGAACAACTTTTCGCTCATTCTAGCGAAAACCAACCAACTATGCATGCGCCGCCCGGGAGCTTAGCGCTCTAACTAGGGTTAGGCATCCTCTAACTCACTAACTTAGTGACCAACTAACTATGTAAGTTTAGATTTAATTTACTAAGATAATTTGAATTCAGTTATTCTACTAAGCATTCATGTTGACATGATATTGTACTTAAACATTTATTTATGTGTAATCGAAATTATAAAAAAAAATTGTAGATACAATATTATGCATTATTATAATTGAATGCTAAAAGAACTCAGAAATTGAAATCTCTTGACACTAACAGGTTCAGCTTCAATTTTTTCTTTAATGTTAATTTTATCTTAAAAGAATCACGTTTTAAAGAATGTCTATTTAATTTAAAAGTATATAAACAACGTTGAAATACTATAAAACATCCTATATTTCAAAGTCCGAAATGATGTTAAAGTCCGGTAGGTCTCATTATGTCATGCAGCCAGAGGGCCTTGAACAAAGTAATTTTAGAAAAGGGAGAGACAAAGCCGAGAGAAGAGAGAGTACCAAACACCGCCCCCAAAGCCTTCTCTGCCGCCTCAATGCGGGCTTCGACTGTCTTGCTAAGGTCCCCGTCCTCAAAAACCCAGTTGCCCAAATACTTATATTTATGCACCGCTTTTATTGGTCTGCTTTCATAAAGAAAAGGGGTCCGGGGCACTAGGTCGGGGTGGGGGGAGGAGAGATGCATAACTTTTGTCTTCTTTAAATTCACCTTCAGGCCGTGCTCCTTACAATAGTCCTCGAGGTGAGACAGGCGTTTCTGCAAGTCACAAGCACTGTGAGCAAACAGAACAAGGTCGTCAACGTATCCGATGCTTTCGATTAAAATGTCAGACAGTCTGACAGGAGTCTCTCTATCAGTACCCCCAGCCGAGCTTTGATTCTTGTTTTCATTATCGGAGCTGACAGACTTATGCAGATTGTTGATGAAAAGAAGAAAGAGGAGAGGAGAGAGAGCATCGCCTTGTTTTACTCCTCCGCCTTCTGGAAAGCATTCTGTTGCCCCATCCCTATCCATCTTGGTCTCAATCAGATCATAATGTACTTCAAACTCTTCCTTGACTTGTGCGCGGCAGCCGACAATTTGCAGGTCCGTCTGTCAATTAGTTTTTCTCTGCTTCTCTCTTTTCTTTTTCTCCTTTCCTTGTTTGTTTGCTTTCTTTTGTTTCTTTATATGTTTTCCATTGAGTGTGTTCTTTTGTGTCTAGATGTAGGGAGTTGAGTGGCTGGCGAAAGCAGATGCCTTCTTGTTGGACCGTCTGCGAATTATGCTTCGATGGAGAGATTTTACTGGAAAGGGGGTAAAGGCGATTGTGCAGTGGGAGTTCCAGAGGATTTGAGAGAACATAGGGGATTTTTTGGTTGCTACAGGTATACCCTGCGATCAGGACCAGTGTACAAAAAGCTTCTCAGGCGGCGCAGGCACACCTGTCCATACAAATTATGTCCCAGGAGGGGACCGAGAGTGAACATCGTGCGACCGCCGACCAGAGGGATCGAGACGGCAGGATGTCTGACCTGTGTGAGACGGAAAATCGAGAAGCCGTTCAATATAATATGCGCTCTACTAGCTGTGCTGTTGTGTTCGTAAGACAGTTGTGTTCGCAAAAAGTTCTATAGTGCTACAGTCCGCTCCTGTCAGCACAACAGCGAGAGGGAATTAAAGAACCTACAACATCAGTCGACTGAGTCCATGGGGGAGACGGAAAATATCTGTCGCCCCCAAGTGCTACCCTAGCTTTTCAAAACGCAAAATTGCCGGGCCCGGCCTGGGCCGCTTTGCCGCGATGTGCCATGTGTCGGCTGACAGTGTGAATAGTACACTATTCAAACTATTTCTAGACAGGAAATTAGAACAGTACACTATTCATGAATAGTAAACTATTCACAGTACAAAGAATTTAAAACGGCGAAGAATATTCGAGAGAATAGTATTGAATAGTATACTATTCTGGAATAGTTACTATTCTGACAGCTAAAAAAAGAAGCCGACCCATAGATGTATAGCCATGCACGCTACTTCTCGCGGGCTGTTTGAATCCTGTAACCGATTCCTGTTTCAGTCTGTTTTGTGCGGCGTATGTAGCACTGCATGGCAGCGACCATTTATCAAGGTGGCAAAGCTGGGTCCCTGCCTTGACCTTTGAGGCTCTGACGGTGCAGGTGGTGCTGGTGAGTTGTGTCTTTTGCAAACGTGTTTTCTACATGCAATTCAAAAAAATACCTTTTTTCCGACTGCAGATGAGCAGCAGGGCAGTGGTCTTTCAGACCGTCCCCTCGCTCAGTTCTTCCGCCAGCAGTACGGCCCCCCCCCGAACGTGCTCCAATGGCGCTTCCTGCCGAACCTTCTGGGGTGTCGTGGGCCTCGTGAAAGGTGCCAAAGTCATATAGTACAAATCTGAAAGCGAAAGAAGAAACCAACGGTCGGAGAATGTGGAACAAAACGTGAAAATGGATTGAAGTGTGAGAAACATTTTTCCTTCTCCAAGACACGTGCTTTCTACAGGATCCCCCCACATGCACTTCTGACTGCCTGCCTGCGTGCCTGCCTTAATTCTCCCATCCCCCTGAATCCTCACCACGCCTTGCTCTACGTAGTTAACTGGGTGCGGAGACCTGATGCGGGTAGGAACGTCAGGCAAAAAGGAAGGAGAGCATCTGATTCAGGATTGAATACCAGTCTAAAATAGCCTTGCCGAAACGAGGGTGAGGAGAAAAGGCAAGAAGACGGGTGTCGCCTGAGTAGTGGCAGAGGATTAAAAAACCAAGCCAAGCACGTACCTGGCGGAAGACTCTCCCCAGAACTTCTGTAGGCCGACCGAGCCGATTCCGGGCACCCGAACGCAGCGATGACCTAAGAGGTCGAGGTATTGACTGCAAGCAAAAAGAAAAAAACAGAAAATGTGTTCCAATTCCTGAAGAAACAAAGAGTAGTTGTGTCTTGCTTGAATGAACAGTCCTTTTTCGAGAAAACCCATGCAGAAAAAACGAGACAGCTATGCTTTCCCAAGACTGGAGCCGCCTCAGAAGACATAGAGGGAGAGCAACGCAGGAGGCGAAGCAATGAGGGAGGGGCACGAGGCGGGAAGGAAAGTGGACAGTCACCCACAAGATCGATCGAGCCGATTTTTCTCTCTCGGACCGTCAAACCCCCCCATCGCAGTGACTCTCTCCAACTTCCCCTTAATTTCTTGTCACCATAAAAAACAAGCATCACACACTGAGCGACTCACGAGTACATGCAGAACGTGTAAGTGTTGCCAGGAACGAAGTAGTTTCGGAGTTCACTAGCGCTAGTACTCGACGAAAAGAGGGCCCGCCGAGCACTCAGCTGCGCAGACGTCTCTTGAATGTCTCGGCCAAGAACCGGCAGCTCCTCTCCAGCGGGGGTGACCACCATGCGGTCCGCGTAGTAAGCCAGGGGAAACTGAAAGTGCATGAGGGAATCACAAACCACACAGTGAGCGCACCAGTGCTAGAGAAAGATGGAAACGTATCACGACGCAAGGCCTTGAATTGAATACTGTGCGGGTCCCTCCTGTTCCCTCCCGGCTAGACATGCCCCCCTGCATTCTCTGTGTCAATGGAAAAGGCGCCCAATCTTTCCATCTACTCGGAAGTTTTCAGCTCATCCGTCTCTCTGTGCATACTGACATAAAGAAACTGTCCAGCTGCATGCAGGTGTGTCTCGTTTTTGATTCAAACTCCACTTACCGCTAGATGAGGCCTCTCCACGAGCTCCTGATGGTTGGATCCTTCTGCAGCTCCAGATTGAGGACCCTTCTTCCCCCCCCTACCCCAGCCCCCCTGCCCCTTCTCCTTCCCCAGTTGTCCGAAAGAGTAATGGAAGACTTTACCCACCGGGAGAGCTTTGACAAGTCCAAGCATCATCTTGCACATCCCTGCACCCACACCAACACATGCAGCAATTCATTCAGACAAAGAAACGAAACAGCAATCGTCAGGCAGGGTCAGGAAGAGGAAAGAAGGACTGCCTACACGCGATTCGAATCGTTCGTATAGCTACTGAAACTCTCTATGCTTTGAATGAAACCAAGTAGCCTTCGGCCACTGCGTACACCGGAAAAGATCATGTGGCACCACACACAAGGAGCGTCAGAGTGGTGACACCCGAGAGAGAGAGACTCGAAGGGGACAGAAACGAAAAGCAGTCCGAAGGGGATCGTTAGCTTGCGACTCCGATGGGTGGGGGGGTAACAAATTTTTTTGGCTGCATGGCTGATAGAGGCATCTTGCGAGTCTCTTGGTGCGGTCACAGTGTCTCCTTCAAAATATGTGTGTCTCTGTGCATTTCTACATTTCTTGTCCTGCCGTGAATGTGTAAAACCCCTGAATTGTCTTCCCTCCCCCCGCCACTTTCTTCTTCCAAAGTGTTTCACGAACATACCGTGAGTGATCCAGTCAAGCTTCATTTTCGTGTCCAGCTCCCCCGCAAAGAACAAAATTCCTCTCGGCTTTTGCTTGAAACGGACTTGCATTTGCATCTCGAACATACGATTCTTTCCTTCCATGTGATGGGCCACGATGGGGTCGAGGGGCTCTCCCCTGACCATCAAAAGCATCTGGCCCTCCATCAAGTCAGTGGAGAACGACACTGGGCGTCGTGCATTCGGTGGTAAGCGGACAGCGCCCTGTCCTGGAATCTCCCAGACAGGGTTCAGTCTGCAGCGCAGAAAGGGTCATTGAGCAAGTAGGGTCATAAGGCATGTGCTTTCAAGCAACAGCATACAGACAGAGAAAGGTGTAGTAAAAGACAAAAGTGACACTTGAGTTCGTCTCTCGCTCTGTACTGTGCAATAGATAGAATGTACCTCTCGTACAAGGCGTCCAACTTTCTCCTGAGTTCGGGTTCCTCCGAGTGTGCTCTGTGTGCAGCAGTGGTAAAGTGCGGCCAATGAGTGTCCGCACACTCCGACTGAGCAAGTTGTTGCTGACGCCGGTGAGACTGTGAGTGAAAGGGCTTCGGAGACCCAGAACTCCTAGCTTCTCCATTGGAGTCGCTTTTTGTGTCTTGTTCAGACTCTTTCTCGGCTATCTCGTCCAAGGGGCCTTCAATTGCACTTTTGAACTCTGAATTGGTTCGCTCAAGTCGGTGGGGTGACACAGGAGACACTTCACGTGAGAGAGCGCGAGACTTCCACAACTCAAAAGCAACACAACGCAGATCATCTGAAGAAATAGAGTTCAAGGTCGGCTTGTGCTGCAGCCGGCCAATTCCTTCTCCTTCCATCGTGGAAACAGGAGAACAAACTTGGAAGCTGTTCGCTCAGGACAGACGCACAGATACGGATCGTCTAAGATAAAGAAGCGACGGCAAAAGCAAACCTCTGAATGCTTTCGGCAGCCGGTTCTCAACACTTCGCGAAGAGAAGGAACAGGTGGATGTGCCTCAGAATGTCTCACTTGCGATCCTCCGAGATGCAGAGCAACACGCCGATACATCGCACACAAAACTCTTCACGCTGAAAGATCCGGAAATGCACACCCAACTGCATCCGCCGTGGCCCCGGCGCCAGGCCCCCGCGCGCATCTATATATAAAGCGCAGGTTTAGTTCGTGACCTCTTTCGGCCACGGCATGTCTCAATATCCGAGACGGCTTGCACCATATGATAGGCTCTGCGTGCGTCAGCCGCTGTTCCGCGCCAGGTCGAGCGAG
>JAHBMJ010000840.1:24490-40139 GCA_018398765.1 Chromera velia | reverse complement strand
TTAAAAATCAATTCGCTCGGCATGCGCCCCTTACCAAATGGAAAGAGAGAAAAGAAGTGCGCATCGACAAGCAAAAAAACAGGAGCAGCATGCTTCTGGAACATTACGTGGCTTCTTCTTTCTACAGCGGTAGCTGACAAAACCGGGAAACAAACAAAACGCTCTCATGCGGTCAGCTCCTCCCCATCCCCCCTTCTTTCCTTCTCCATCGTCGGGCGGTCACGCAGAGCAAGAGGAGGAAGAGAAGACACAATCTCGCTCCCAAACACCGGAGAAAGAGAGGGAGAGGGACTCATGAGACGAGTCAGAGCGCCAAGGTCGAGCGCCTTCGTGAGGAGGTCAGAGAGGTTGGAATCGGTGGGGATCTTGAAGATGCCAATCCTATGTTGTTCGACCAAGTCAGTGGCGGCCTGGAGGGGAACGACACAAGCCTTGTCCTGCATCTCCCGGATAATGGGGAGGAGGGCACGCTCGGCAGAAGAAGAGGCGCCAGACAACAGCAGAGACAAAACGTTCGCTGCATCGCAGCCAATTCCGACACGGATGTTGGAGTAGAAGGGGGCGGTGCAGTTCGCAAAATGCAGCGCGGCGTCGATGCCTTCCTCCAGGGCGAGCACCTCTGCTCTTGTAGTTGATCTTGCTACACGGGACTGCCTCCTGCTTTTCCAAATGAGAGGTGAGTTGTTGATAAAAACAACCCAGCCTGTCTGAGGATGTGGGGAGGCGGCGTTGCCAAACGATGAGTCCCCATGCTCGATGGCAGTCAGCTTGGTCGGGTCGGAGGAAGGACGGACGTGGATCCCGAGAGATGGGTGCGAACGGAGGTAGCGCACCGTTTGGAGGAGAAGACGAAGAGCCCTCTCGGTCGGAGACGCCAGAAAACGTGACAGGTACGAGTGCGCGAGAGCGACATCTGGCCGTGTGCAGCTCGCCACATAGCCTACCTGCCCAAGCAGGGTTCGGAAGACCTTCACACCTGCGGCAGACAGCAGAGGAGAGGTGTCGTCCTCATGCGTAGACCCGACAGGGAGAGGCTTGTCTGCACGTCGGTCAGAGCCGGCCATATCAGGAGGGAGGACAAGGGAGGCGACGTAGTCATGTTGGTGGCAGAACACGCCGGTGGTGGAGACGTCGAACTGTACACCAACAAAACGACCCTCCGAGAGATCGGTGTAATCGCCGCACGTCACAATGTCCTTGAGGGGGTCAATGGTAGCTGCCGCATCCTCCCCGATGCCCAGAATGAGCAGATCGTCACAGTAGGTGGCCATAAGAGCACGAAGCTCACCATCGGCACTACGTAACACCCACACACCCGGAAAGAGCGTTGGCTCCCATCCAAGGGAGCGGAGGACGGAGGTAAGAAAATCCTCGAAGACCTTGCCTGCGTCGGGCAAGCCGTAGACGGCCTTGCGGAGGACCCAGAGAAACTGCCCATGGTCTGGGTGGTCGGAAGGGGGGATGGCAGCGAGGGGGGGGCGATCAGGAGGCAACGGGGCTTGTAGGTACGCCTGCACGACATCGGCCTTCTGAAGGGAAAGGTCGACGCCTCGACGCTTGCAAGCGTCCAACGCAATTTGCAGGACAATGCGCACAGCTTCGGGGGGGCAGAGTCGGATGGCGACGCTCAAACCCTCCCGAGGGACCTGCTTGCCGTTGATGACGGTGCGCGTCTTGAACTTGCGCGTGCCATCGTCCTGAAGCTTGTCGGTGTGCACACGGAGGAGAGGGACGCGAGGAACGTTCCTCGGGACCTCAGAGATCGGAGTCCTGATGTAGACCTCCCGATCAATCCATCCCTGATCCTCCTTCTAGTCTGCGAAACAGACAAGCTGACGGGAAGCAAGACACAGATGTTTCAAACTCACTGGTTGGTGCGTGGTTGCAGCACGCACCGACAGATCAATAGAAGTGCGCATCGACAAGCAAAAAACAGGAGCAGCATGCTTCTGGAACATTACGTGGCTTCTTCTTTCTACAGCGGTAGCTGACAAAACCGGGAAACAAACAAAACGCTCTCATGCGGTCGGCTCCTCCCCATCCCCCCTTCTTTCCTTCTCCATCGTCGGGCGGTCACGCAGAGTAAGAGGAGGAAGAGAAGACACAATCTCGCTCCCAAACACCGGAGAAAGAGAGGGAGAGGGACTCATGAGACGAGTCAGAACGCCAAGGTCGAGCGCCTTCGTGAGGAGGTCAGAGAGGTTGGAATCGGTGGGGATCTTGAAGATGCCAATCCTATGTTGCTCAACCAAGTCAGTACATTTTTTATGAATAAAACCCATATTTTGGAAATATTTGTACTTCTGTATATATTTGAATATATGTGGCTAAATTAAATATAACCGAAAGTCTAAACTTTGGCTAAATATATTGGCTAAACATTCTAGTAAACATTTTAACAACTCTACCATGTTACTCTAGTTATTTAATTAAACTTTAATTTACTAATTAAAAAAACTAAATATCTTTTCTCTTCTAAATTCTCAGCAATTTTCTCTCTCCCCCCTTGATTTTGAAACTAGTTCTCAAATAAATCTTAAATATGTTTCTAGATCTTTTTATAAAATTTAGGCTGGTTAGAATTTGGGTAAAACTTGATCTGCAAAGTGTTTAACATCTTTTTTGAACGTGTGTAAAAACCTAGAATCGGCAATAGATAGAAGCATTTTGATATTGCTACACTTATTTAGGGACTTACTTTTTCATCATTTAGTACGTATTTCTTAAAAATGTTTCGCAGAAAAATAGTTTTTGAAAGACGCACTGACACGGCCTTTGACTGCCACTGTCAAAAAGTATACACCTAGAAATAGACGCACCTAGAGACGCATGTCAAAGACCACAGGTGTATAGAAAACAAACAAGTTTTTATTATTAATTCTAGCGTGAAGCAAGTAAAAACTGCAGTGTTGCGTAGAGGGATGGAAGGACAAAAGTAAGGCGGACGTGCTAGGAACAGATCTCAAATGCATTCCCCCCCAGTTAAAACTAAACCGGCTCGAAGTCTGGCCGGGCCAGCAGGAATACTGTAACTAATGTGATCGGCCACTTGATTGGCTGATTCTTTTTTTCAAATCTCCTCATCACTTTCTTCGTCCATGTCCTCGTCTTCATCCTCATCCTCATCCCCATCCTCATCTTCTTCTTCTCCTTCTTCCGATTCCGCGTCAGGATCTCCAGCAGAGCCTTCGTCTTCGTCCTCGTCATCCAATTCGTCATCCTCCTCCTCTCCATCTCCATCCATGCTACTACCGTCCTCATCCTCTCCATCATCATCTTCGTCGTCCTCTTCGTCACCGCCTCCCTCGTTCCCCCCTTCCTTCTCATCATCCTCATCATCCTCGAGCTTCACTCGTCGAGGCAGTTGTGCGGACCAGAGGCAACAGAGCTGCTTTTGAGTCAGATACATCTGCAGACGCACGAGATATTTTGGCACTCTTTTCCCTCGCGATCCTTTCCAGAAACCAATCACGCTTTCGCACCCTCAAAGATGATTCTTCGTCGGGAACGCCAACCGGCAGACAGACACACGGAAAAACGTAATGCCTTCAACTGGAAAGTGGTAGACATATGCGTAGTGAGAAACACGCGGCGGCTGACACACAAACGTGCACCCCCACAGACGGTGTGTTTGTGTGTGTGTGTGTGTGCGTGTGTGTGTGTGTGTGTGTGTGTGTGTGAGAGAGAGAGAGAGAGAGAGAGAGAGAGAGAGAGAGAAAGACCAGAACCAGTTCCCTACGCACTGACGAACAGACGTCTTTCATCTTCTGCCGGCTCCCTGCGTCGAAAAAAAATGCGCGTCGCCCCAGGCCCACTGCCAACAGGTGACGACCGTCTGCGTGCACCGCAAGTCCTGCAAGAGACAGGGCAAGGGACATGATTGCCATTTCAATTCATGGAAGCCGTCACAGATGAGAAAGTGGGCAAAGAAGACAGGCAGGTAGGGGGGGGGATGCATACGCAGGCAGCAGAGTACTAAATTTCCCTGCCGAGGGAAGGAAAGTCGGGGTGAAAAGTCTTACAAGACTCGCTTCACCCACTGACCTCTGATTGCTCCCATGACCTCCTTGAAACCTCCGACCATTTTGACCTCATGAAGAAATCTCCCCCCCTTTTTTCCCGTTCCGTCTTCTTCTGCTCCAGATGCGGTCGCAGAGTCACCGCCTCCTTCCGACTCTCTCGCCTTCTGCCGCTCTTTTTTCTTTTCCAGTTTTGCTTTCACTTCTCTTTCCACTCTCTCCTTCTCTTTCTTCCAGACAAACGCGTCTGTGCCTGTGGTGGGAGCCTTCCCAGTCCTCTCTTCCTCTTTTATTCGGTCCAATTTCTCCTCAATACTCTCAGCCTGCCACCTTCGAACGTCTACCTTGAGCAAACCACCAATCGTGTCACCCACATACAGCAATTCCCTCTCTCTCCCCAACCGGTCCTCAAACAAACGCCCCGCCCCAGTAGAGGCACTCTGCATGGCACCCGCCTCCGTCTCTGCGTCCACAAATGTGCGCAGGAGAGGAGACGAGGCAATGGCAATCAGAGGTCTGGGGTCTCGGGGGGGCTTTGCGAGCTGCACGTCTGCGACTGGCCGTCTCTGCGCTCTGGGGTCGTACAGCCGCATGGAACCCGAGTAGGTCCCACAGGCGATGCAGGCTGGGGACAGCTGCGTTCATTCGTTTGTTCATGCATTCATTTATTCATTCACTCATTCATTCTTTCATTCATTCACACACACACACACACACACACACACACAGAGTGAAAAGGACGGAAAGAGCTTCAAAGAAAGGTGTCCTGGAAGGCGAACAGCAACATTCCGGATTTTTCTTGGCATTCAGTCAATGGGCTGATTCATTTTGGAAGGGAGCGGCGGTGTCGTGACTGCACACGCTTGCCTGCCTCCCTCTCTTGTGCCTCGGTCTGCACTGCCTACAAGCCCGTCTCATCTCAATATATTGGGAATCTCCTTGCATCGACTTCCGCTTCTCAATATCCCTGCCCTTGCCCTTGCGTTCTCTCTCACTTCACGGCAGAAAAGGCAATGCCTCCCCTTTCGTCCCTCTTCTATCTCCACCGCCCGCTTCTCCCTTTGCACTCTCTTCCGTTGCCGTCCCCCCTGACCTTGCTGCAGAAGAGCAATGAGCAGACGTGCACAGGCACTCTGAGATCCAACTCGTCGTTCCGGACGTTCTTGGCCTCCCAGACCTTCACTCCCGCCTTGCAGTCGAACAGCTGGACGTCGTTCTCTTCACCTGCATGTGTCTCTCTCTCACAAAGGAACCAATATTAAAAGGGGGGGGGGAAGGGAAAAAGGATGAAGGGGTAGAAAGACCGAGAAAAAGAGCATCGTTTTGGCTCGTGTTGCAACAAAATGAATTGTGAATGAAAAGGAGCGACAGCAGAAAACAAAGTCGGGAAGGGGAAAAAATGGACCAGAAATAGAGAAAGAGAAAAAGACAAGCAGAAGCACCGGCCTATGAAAAGTAGGAAGGCATATTAAAATTTCACGAGAATGGATTATACTGACTCACTCACTTACTCACTGACTGACCCCCAAAGACGACTTTCGACCTGCAGAGAGGGTCCACTGCCGCTGTCCTCACAGGCCCTCTCTGCCTCCAGTGGGCCTTCACGTACAGAGGGAGAGGGGGAGTCTCGTCATCCGAATCCCCGTCCTCTTCCTTCTTCACTGCCGGTTCCTCCTTTTTTCTCTTCTTCACCTGTGTGGGGTCTCTCAAAGCCCCAGAGGCAGAAGCAGAAGCAGAAGATGAGGAGGAAGAAGAGGCAACCGAAGCAGACACAGAAGAGGAAGGGAAACAGAGAGCAGCCTCGATGTCATCGAAAACTTCTGTCTCGTCCCATGAGAGCACTGCGAGGTGACCCTCGGAATCCATTGACAACAGTTTCTTTCCTGCAGGCACGCACAGTGGGAGGGGAGGCTGTGTTTGGTTAGTAGAAGTGGAACAGGCGGAATGCAGAGCTCGGTTGTTTCTGTGTGCGTCTTGAGGTCGGCAGACAGACACCCTGTTTCGATTTCTCTTTGTTCGTTTCCATCGTTATTTTCGGAAGAAAAGGAGCAGGTAAAAGCAACATGTGCAGAGAAAGGACGAAATGAAGAAAGAAGGAGAGGAAGGAAAGAAGGGAAGAAAGAAAGGAAGGAAAAACGGAAAGCAGGAAAAAAAGGAAGGAAAGTAAGGGAAGAAGGAAGGAGGGTTGGAAGGAAGGAAAGCAAGAAGGCAGAAACAAAGACGCACTCACCGTCATACCCACTCTCTGCAGTGCTCAAAGGTGCAACCAGTTTGACTGCGGAGGGCATCTTAGTTCTTCTGGCCGTCGCACAAGTATCGAGAGAGAAGGCCTCCACAATTCCGTTCCGTCTCCCGACTGTCAGCTCCGTCTCCAGAAGCCCTCTGCAAAAAGACAGGCAGGCAGGATGTGAGCGTATGTGGTTGTTGGGTTAGGGGAGCGGCGTTTGGAGGGGCGGGAGGTCAGGTTGGTCGTGGAGAGACTCGTACGTGAAGATATGGAGACGCCTCCCTCTTTCTGGAGAAGACGGCAACAATTCGAAGAAAAGTATTTGGGTGTCTCTAGGAAGATGGAACAGAAAGAGGGCTGCTGGGGCAATGCGGAGGCACCGGTGGTAAGGGTATTTTGGAGGTTCAAGAAGGCTCTGCATGTTCCCGTTCCTTCCTTCGTGTCTTCTCGACGCGTTGATTGCCTGACCTTTCACCCCCCGAGAAGGAGAGGCACTCCACTGCCAACTCCCGGGACTGGCGCCCATACCCAGTCCCCAAAACCTTCCTGGTCACATTCTTCCCCTCGAAGTCACCAAGCTTCCAAAGACCCGTCTCATCCCCTGTAATGAAGCGCATCCTGTCTTCCCGTGAGGGGGGAAGAAGAAAAGAAAATGCTTCCTCTAGTCAAAAACTGCAGGTGCCGGAAGAAGTCACACAGAATTTCAAACTCTCAGACAAATAGGTACGAAAGCAGTTCTTTCACACAGACAACGGAGATAAACGTCACTGGGTTTTCAGCTTCTCAGGCAGCCAGACGGCAGATTATGCTGCTCCACCGCGGGAGGAATCATGTTGGCATTCTTTCTTTAAGCCGTTCTGAACGAACTGTGTAACTGTGTAATGCGGTGCACACGTGGACTTCCATTCTCTTGATCAGAGCATATACAATACGGGGAATTTGCTGCTAGTCCCTTGCACAATACAGTCGAATCCTCACAAAGCAGTCAGCTGGAAAAACCGCTTTCAAAATCATTGATTCAAATTAAACGGGCCGGCCGATCGAGGAGCAGAGCATGCATGGCCCAATTATGTTAACTCCTCACCGGCCGAGCTAAATCTGGCCCACCGCGCGGTGGGTGTTGTGCAACACCATGCAACACCTGTGGCTCACGCGGTCTCCGAGCCTTCAAAACCGTTGTATCAGACACGTACCTGTCTCAGTTTTGCGAACAGTCAATCCGGGCAAGGCGGGAAGGACGCCACGCGAAGTCCAGGGAGATTCAGTGACCTCGTCCTCTTGCCCGCGAAACAGGCAGCGGTCGCATCGCTACTACAGAAGTCTTGAACAGAAAATTCTTCGCTCGCGAAGGCTGTAAAGCATGCACCAGAGCTGAGACGTTTTCTTCCTTCCGACTCCTTCCGTCTTCTCGATCTGTAGGCTGTCATCATCATGAAAAGTCACAAAGGACAAAGAGAAGAGGCGAGGGGGGGGGGAACTAGACGTTGAGACCCTTGAGTTCATTACTCAGAACCCGACTGCGAAGCGATCCACGACGTGTTGTTTTCTCGGAGACGCGTGCCTTGGGGGTGGGCTGGGGTCTCGGTCTTTGAAGAATCCAGACGCTGGGCAGCGCGTGACATCAAAGTGGCTCGAGGCCAATGCCTCGGGGTACTTCTATGCCAAACATCTGTCTGAAGGAATTTCTGTGTATCGCAAAGCAAGAGTGCCATCTGAAATGAAAGAGAAGGAAATTGGTCTGTTATGTTTTGCAACGGCAGGAAAAGAGTTGGAGGCACTCCTCGAAGAATTCTTGGACAGCATAGTACACCCATCCGATACTGAAGAGAGTGTGCTTGACGGTTTGCTGCCGCTTCTCGGCTTTGGACCCAATATGGACGCTATGGTAATGTGGGAGGCCCTGGAGGAAGAAGTCAAAGCAGAAATGATCACGACTTTCCTGCAGCGCATGAGGGAGACGGCGAATACATGCAGGAAGGCAACGGGTGTAAGGTTGATTTCCGACATGCATATCGAATCCCTCCTGTCTTGTTTGTCTAATCCGTTTGTCTTTGCCTTGCTGTCTGCTCGTCTGGTGGATGGCCTAGAGGCGCTCAGCGGCACTGGCGGGGAGAAGAGAAAGAACACTATCGCGAGCATGCACACAGGAGTTGAGGCGGTGTTGGATTGTATTGTTAGTGAGTTGTTGTGGGATGGGGCTGAGGGGGGAATTGTCGAGACAGTCGTCCGTGATTGTCTCATTCAGATAGTCCAGGAAATGCAAAATGGAGAAGATGAAGATGTGAGACAGCGTACTCGGTAAGTAGCTTAAAGGTCCAGGGATGAGTAGAGGGTCCGGATTTCTAATCAGCATGTGTGCCAAGTGGTTTTTGCTCCATTTGTCTGTCTCCCGCTTCATTGATTCTCTTTCTCTCCATCCCGGTCCACTCTTCTCTCTTTCTCTTCAGCTTCTTTTTTTTTCCTGGTCTCCTGGCTCAGTGGTCTCATCCTAGATTTTCTCTTCCTTCGTCTTCAAGAGATTCGCTTCAACCAGAAAGCTAGCCAGAAAGGCGGCGACACGCAGTTGAATGAATCAGATCAAATTCGAATCGATCGAGACTTCATTTGCCAGGAATTTTGCCTCCAGGATTTCAATCCTGGATTTGCCTACTGGACCTCACGAAAGTTCACACCCCGGTATCGCACCTTTTGACCCAAGTATTTTTTTCTTTTCTTCTTTTTTTCTTTCTCTTGGTCTTTGCAGGTGCTTCCTGACCCACCACTTGTTCAGAGGTGGGATGCTCAGAATGGAAGAGAACAAATGGAAAGAGAAACACTCTGACGACGTCGCTCATGTTCTCTCATTCATCGGTCTTTGCATTGAGACCATGACCTTTGTGGGGAAACTTCTCCCCGTGCTCCGATAGGGGTGTCGAGAGTTCCTCTGTTTCAAGGCAGGGAGAGGGATAAAAGAAGAGAAGCTCGCTTTAGAACTTCTGATGGAGACGGAGGCAGGGGGAGCAGAAGGCGTGAGAGAGTTGATTGGTGCGGAAGAGGAAGAGCAGGTAGACATTCGTGTCGAAATTTTGAACTCTGCAAAGGCCCACTTTATGCTGGAAGTCGCTGTACAGACCGATTTTCGAAATGCGCAGGCAGAGAAAGAAGAGTTCCCCCATTCTACCAAAATTCTAACCAGCTCCCTCTCCTGCTGCTGTGATGATTACGATCATGCGACTCTCTTCGTCAAGATGAAGCGACCCGTCATTCCGGTTGCTCTGTCGAAAGACCGTCACTCGATCCTGTCTGTGCTCTCTTGTCACCCCTCCAACGGGGCCACCCTCCTGCCGATTTTAGACGCACCGTTCATGGCCGCCACGCAGGGTTTTGTTAGAGAAGGTGCTTGTAGGAGACAAAAAGTTTCCAGGAGTGCCAACTAACTGGTTTGCAAGTCATTTTGTTGAGCACTTGAGCAGAAAAAAGGACATCTCCTCCTGGTACCGCTCCATTTGCGGTCACCCGCGTGCCTTGGCCCTCGAAAGGGCATTTGGGTCGTCTCTCCCCATCTTTCGAGGTCTCGCGAAAGAGGAAAGCGAGACTGGGGGTCACAGCACGCCTACAGCAGTGTTCTTCACCTCTCAACTAGCTTGTTTGTTTGCGTTTTCTGCTCGTTTGTCTGCCAGGGGAAGATCTAAACCCGACTTTGACATGTTCAGCCGTCTGCTAGACACACTGAGAGAGCTTGTGTCCTTCCCAATTTATGCACAGAATAGATTCCTTCCCAGGATGGAACGAACCCCCCCCTCCAGCAGAATTCGTCCGTTCTGTTCGAGCGCTCGCCTGCCTTGAGAGTGTTTCTCCCATCCGTGATCCCTCCTTTTGCCGTCTCTGCACCCAGTGCAACATCTGAGGCCGAGAGTGACTATCGCTACATGGGTTTTACCCCCAGGGTTCCAGGGCTGGCATGGGGAGGGAGGGGGGATCTCCTTACTGATCGCAGAACAAACGATGCATCCGATGATTTCGCTCTCTCTTGCTGCAGCAGCAGAGGGACTCCGAGGGGGGGGGAGCAATGGCATGGGCAGGGGCTCCTGGTACCGGGGGTGAGGTTCAGGAGAGAATTGGGCCGAAAAACCACCGCTTCCCCACAGAGCTAGTCAGAGAGGCCCAGACAAACCCCGAAGACGACCTTCTCTCTCCAGAGCGATCGCAACTCAGAATTCGAAGGCGGATATTCAAGGAGTTTGTTTGCATGTTAGGGGAAACAGGTCACCGATGAGGCGGGGGATGAATTCCTCATCGAGCCCTCGAGAATCTGCTATAAGATCAGCTGGGTTGGGGTTCCCTCAGTACTGAGCGAAGACCGGACAGAACGCTTCTGGGTTCCTATGTTGGGGGAACCAGTGGAGGTCTTTGAGAAATATGCAAAACACCCTCAAAGATAATCTTCGGGTTAGTGGGGTGGTTCAGAAATGAATTGTTCCTTGAAGTTCGATCTTTTTCACTTCTTCCTTGGCCTGTCGCACCATCATGCATGGAAAGTTCAGACTATTTTTATTGGTCCCTGTGATAGACGGATTGTGTGACGTATAGTGAGTGCATTTCAGGATGCATCTTTCATCTGGTCTAACAGTTCCACCGGAGGTCAACTTTTTGTATCATCGGAACACACTCTCTGTATTGCGTCTGCTGATCATGTAGTCACAATTATGAATCTGTTCTTCCTTTGAGAAAAGTCAAAATGCACTGGTTTCATGGACTCATTCGTGTCCGCAATCGATCCATCACTGCCTCCTGCAAGACGTCTTACCACACCAGGTGCTTTTGCCGTTGTGCCACGCCTGGCCCATTTACAGAATGACGGCATGCATCCGTCTGTTTTGTGGTGGTGTAACACCTCAGAGAGCCAGTCAGACAGGTCTCGAGGTCTATTTCGATAGTCTTTGTGTGTTGTAGCACAGGGACTGACGGTATACTCCCCTCAAGTGAAGACTCCGAGATGATGGAGCAGGACAAAGAGAGGTTCAAAAAGGGCAGTGCAGTTATGCAAGTAGCAGCCGCAGCCCCTCCAGTACACCGAGTGGTTGGTAGGACATTCTGCGGTCTGCCGACTCAAGAAATCACGGGCCTTCCATTCCATGTACGTGGACTGCCCACAGGTGCTGCTCTCGATAAGGTGAGAGAGCAAGGCGTCCATTCTTTTATCGCTTCTGTCCTTCTGTCTTTCTTTTTTTTTTTTTTGACTGATTGATTGACTAAGAAAGTTACTGACTGGATTCACTCAATAAATGAATCCATGACTGTATGCCCGAATAAACAGTCGAATGGATACGTGAATGAGTGCATCAATAGATGAATAATTTAGTGGAGACAGTTGGGAAGCGAAGGAGGGAGCGAGGGAGCGAGGGAGAGAACAAAGCTAATGGAATGATAGAAGGAAGAAAGGAGGAAGGAAGAAAGGAAGGAAGAAAGAAAGAAAGAAAGAAAGAAAGGAAGAAAGGAAGAACTGAAGCAGGGGAGAAAGGCCAGTCCTTCAGTTGCACAGTCACTCAGTCACCAAGTCGGTAATTGCCACATGGATTGACTCTCTCAGCGTTACTCTTCAATTTTTAGTTTTGTTTCGAAGAACCCCCTGAATCGCTTTCAGAGCACCAGTGTGTGTTTTTCAAAAAGCAAGCAAACACATACCGTGCAGGAGAAGTGTTTATCCGCAGATAAATCATGATGTCAATTCACATGAAAGGGCAATGAATATCTTGTTTGTATACACTCCTTTTTTGCATACAGCCGCGAGGCCGTCCAGAATGATTCTAAATGGAACGCCCGCATTGTCAAGCTTGTGGTGGATACTGCACTTTCCTTCTTTCGGAGCGTGATCACCAATGAAGAGTCAGTCTCCTTCTGTATGATTCCAAGCCGTCCCTTTCCCATGCATCTCCGTCTCTCGACTTTCTGTCGTCTTACGCTTGTACCTGTTTGTATTTCCTCCGATCCGCTCCGATGTTGCTTTCCTTCCTATATTCCTTTGCTCTTCCTTTTCCCCACCTGACTCTGCTTCCTTTCCGGTTGTCTCTCTATGAATATATTTCAGTTCAATCATTTTTTATGCCTCATCTTTTGTTTGTGCTGAAAGGAATCATTGTCACATGTAACAGTAGGGTTTTTTCATCGTGTCTTTCTTAATCGTTTCGTAAATGTGTCTACTCACGTACTCAGTCAGGCCGTCAGTCACTCACTGAAGCAGCTACTTATAGAGCCAGCCATTGAGTCAGCCAGTCATCTTGTCAGCCAGCCAGGAAGCCAGAGACTTGCTCAGTAGGTTAGAGAGAGAGTGACTCTGCAGAAGGGAATGCAGAGGAAACAGAAAAGCAGGAGAGTCACAGGTACAAGAGGGGAGTGGGGCTGTATATGGCTTGCAAGAAGATGGACAGGGTAGCAGACAAAGCGAGCGAACAGTGACTGAGAGGCCAATTCATGAGGATGGGGTCTGTCAGATAGAGAGAGAGAGAGAGAGAGAGAGAGAGAGGAGAGAGGTAGGATAAAACAAAACTAAAGAGAGAGAGAGAGAGAGAGAGAGAGAAAGAAAGAAAGAAAGAAAGAAAGAAAGAAAAACAGAAAAGAAAAAAAGAAAAGAAAGAAAGGAGGAAGAAAGGAGCGAAGGAAGGAGCGAAGGAAGGAAGAAAGAAAGAGAGAAAGGAAGAAAGAAAGAAAGAAAGAAAGAAAGAAAGAAAGAGAAACAGAAAGAAAGAAAAAAAGAAAGAAACAAGGAGAATGGTGTCTGAGAGAGAGAGAAAGAGAGAGAAGAGACTAAGAAGCTTGATAGAAGGAAGAGATGCACGGAGAGAGAAAAGAGAGAGAGAGAGAGAGTGGGGAGGGAGAGAGAGAGAGAGAGAGAGAGAGAGAGAGAGTAAGTGAAGAGAAGCGAGAGAGAGAAGACTTGAAAGGTTCAAACTATGAAAAGCGTAAAGAGGCGAAAGATCATGTTAAGCTCATGTCGTCTTTAAGGGGAGTCGATTGTCGACAAGATCTCTGCAGACATGTAAGGACAAAGGAAAAATTAAAAGGGGGTTGACTTCGAGTACAGGATAAGTGAAAATGTGCCATGCATATCTTTGCAATGTGCGTGCATTTTTTCCGCGCCTGTGGATGCAGAGGCTTCCTCAGATGACGGAGATGGGGTTTCCTCATCTATATGCGAAGGAGCGAATCGGAGAAAATCTTTTGGAAGGAACGTGAGGATCAATGGAGGAAGAGCCAGAGCTTGTAATGTTTTTACTCCAGTGTCAGCTGGTCTTCTGGGTGGTTGATGTAGTCGCATGGTGGTTTATCAAAATGGTTCCGTCCATGCTCCGAACTCTGCTCCTTTCTTGCGGTGGTCCCGATGCGTCTTTGCGATGATTCAGAAGGAGAGAAAATATAGAAGGCTGCGTCCTTCAACGTAGAAGGCTGGCAGTGCGTTCCTGGACCGGTGCTGCATACATGCAGATGCCCTCAAATGGAGAGCCGTGGTCCACTTTTCTCTTCAAGTAGGCCAACAACTGCGAAAAAACAGAAGCAAACCAGTCAGCAAGTGCATCTTTGAAGGATGCGAAGCATCAAAAGGAGGGGGGGGAGTCTGTGAGGACGGCAGGCTCATAGGAGAAGAAAAACCCGTCGCTGACTGATCCGACTTCTAGCTCACCAGCAATCCAGGAGTCATCCACAGCCAAGGCCTGCTGCGTCTGCAAAGAGTAAAAAAGATTGTAAGCCGGGTGACGGAGGAGGCATGGAGAGATTGAGAAGGTTGGAAAGCACGCGGGTCGTGATGGAGGAGGAAGCAGAGGAGTTGTGCAAGAACACAGAAGCACAAAAGCAGAGGGATCTGCTTGCAGTACTTAGAGAGCAGCGCAACCGATTGGAAGGCCTGAGAAGATGCCCGTAGTAAGTCATCGTTGGCAGAAAGATTTTTGAGGCCCGACGGCATTCGCCCTATAGTCGGATGGTTTTTCGAGAAGAAACAAAAGATTGACAACCAGTGTAGGAAAAAGAAGACATGCACCGCACTCGGCAGGTTCCTCCAACTTCAAGGATCATGCGAAGCATTTCGATGCCCACACCGCAACAAAGATCAAGAACATTTACCACTTCGTTGAGCTGATCGAACATCGGCAACCTGAGCAAAAAGGAATTGTTGAAACCTCATCAACCGCGCCTGCTTCCCCCAGAGAAATCACCAAATGTTCGGGACTCCTTATGAGCTGGAGAAGCTGATCGACCAACTCGACCCGTACTTTTTCTGTTACTCCAACGACCGCTTCCTCGGCAAACTCGATGGTACGTCCAGGGAAGGCGGACAGCTGCATGTGAAAGAGAGAAAAATGAAAAAAGTTCACACAGAGTTTTCTGGCATATGTGGATGGAGGATGTCCGAAGGAAACAGGGTGTGCGCTAGGGTGTATGCACTGCAGCTGCAGCAAGAAGGACACAAAAGAAAGGTAGGCAAAAGAGAAAACGCAAGGAAAACGGTAATGAACTGCATTATAGCTAGATGCACAGACTTCAGATTAGATCGGCAATCAGAGGTGCTTTGTTTAGCTCCTTGCCTGAAAAGCATACAGAAGAAACTGACTCCCACCCACCTGCAGAAAGAGGTGATCGGCCGTCTCTTCTCTGACTTGAAGACAATCAAGGACGGGAAGGAAACCGTGAAGAAAAGGGTGAGGGAGTCTCTTCCAAGATATGTTGTGCGAATGCACGATTCCCTTCAGCGGGGGTTATCGCTAGTACGAATTCGAACGGCAGATCTGAGCAGAGAAGTTACTGTCTCCGAATTCTTTAATCAACTTCTGAGCAAAGGTGTGTATTGTAGAACACGGGACTCCGGTCAAAAGCAAGTGCGAAGGGGGAGGAGACGTATGTGTCGATATGTGTAAGAGAGAGAGACCGACAGACAGTTGGGCCCCAATCGCTTTGAGTGCGAGGCAGAAACAAAAAAAGGAGGCAAGAAAAAAAAAGAAAAAAAGAGATTCAGTCAAGGCCTCCCCCTCTGTTTGCCGCTGTTTGCACGGGCACGTAAACAACAAGAAAGGCCCTTCTCAATCCAGAGAGAGGGGCAGCAGGGGGGGGGGGTGATGGGAGGTGATGGAGGGCCTGGATACTCTCAATTCGATGTCTCTCTATAGCAGTCTATTCTCTTTTGTTTAATTGTCTCTCCCCCTTTCTTTCTTTTTACTCACACGCACACTCTCTCTCTTTCACACACATACACACATACACACACAGTGTTATACATACAGTGTCACACATACAGTGTCACACAGTATTACACATACACACACACATACACACACACACACACACACACACACACACATACACACACACACACACAGTGTCACACACACAGTGTCACACAGTGTTACACAGTGTTACACATACATACACACAT
>JAHBMJ010000840.1:17500-24429 GCA_018398765.1 Chromera velia | reverse complement strand
ACACATACACACACACATACACACACACACATACACACACACACACATACACATAAACATATACACACATACACACATACATACACACACACACATATACACACACACACACACACACACACACACACATACACACACACACACACACACACACACACACATACACACACACATACACACACACACACACACACACACACACACATACACACACACACACACACACACACACACACATACACACACACACACACACACACACACACACATACACACACACACACACACACACACACACACACACACATACACACACACATACACACACATACTTACTCACTCTTTCACTCGCTCACTCACTCATTCACTCACCCACGTTCAAAATCGATATGACTGTGTCACAGCTCCGAATTGCTGATTTGAGTCATATTTTAGAGGGCGATTTCTTATGAATTCATTGGTGAATTCAAATGAATTCAAGACTAACATGTAATAAATTAAAACTTAATATTTATAGTATTTATGGCATATAGTTTTTATGGTAGTAATTGGCCTTAAATTTAGCCTTGATAGTGATAGTACTTACTACTTAGCACTAAGCCCTGCATTATGAAAATTCTCAGTATTCACTTTAAAAAAATATTTTTCTCTTAGAGTTTATCCAAACTTGAACTTGCTTCAATTAAAAATTTTAAATGTTTAAAATATGTCTATTTTGTGTTGTTTTTGATTGAAAAGTGATATTCAAAAGCTTAATTGAATATGACCTAGAAAATAATGTTTAAAAAGCTGATTTTTACTAGTATGAAAGTCGGTTTTTGAGTGAAAAACATCATTTTTACAGGTGTAAACTTAATTTTTTAGTCTGTGCTGTCCATAATCCTCTGAATACTAGGTTTCTAACCTAAATCTAACCTAAAACCTAAACTAACTTTCGCTAACCTTAACCTAAGCCCCCTAACCTAACCTAACTTGTTCTAACCTAACCTAATTGGATACCCTGCTTAAAAAAACTACTCAAAAATTTGAGAAAGCTTTAAGAGCTGGGTAAAGCTAGGTGTATAAGGTTATAGAATGTTATAAAGAGAGAAGGGAGAAAATCACTAGCTTATAGTTCAATTTTCAATTATAATTGAGAGTTTGATATACATGAATGAATGAATGAATAAAGTTGGCTTTGCTAGAGTGGGGACATACCATATCTTCATCTATAGAGAGCGGATCTAGCCAGATCTAGCCTAGTTTGTCCACGTTTTTTTTCTTACAGTGTATTTCAATGCTTTGAATCGCCTGGAAAAGGCTTAAAAAGGCTGAGGCGCCACACTTTTAAAAATTTGCGGTCGCCGCGGCGCTCCTTTCAGGCTCTTTGGACCCCCCGCGGGGGGGTGCAGCCCTGGCCGCGGCGCCCGGAAAAACGACCGCGGCCCCCTCCGCGGCAGATCGATTCTGCATGCATGCATGCACGCGCCGCGGCAGCCGCAAAATGAAAAGAGGCCATGCACCAAAATCGCTGCGTGTGATTCTTGTCTGCCAACTGAGGCCGGCCCAACTATCCCCAACTCTGCATAATCTTGAAATCCCCCAGTTCAGATCCGGCCAACTTGTGGACAGCCAGTCGCGTTAGTGATTCGCATATGAAGTTGTTCTTCGGTTACAGCGCTCGACAGTTCTCGAGATACGTATCAATACGCTGTTTGAAACAAGTTTCGCTGAGACTACCCGCTCCCGTCTCCGGCGGTGAGCGGATCAGGTTGACTCCGAAAAAGGGGGAGTGAACAACCCAGAGAAGTCAGGTGATTGTGATTTACCTCGCAGGGAGAACAGAGGACAGAAGGACGGCACTGAAGTGGAGAATCGGCCAGGTTTTTGGTTTTTGAAACAGAGTGTGACTTCCTTCTGTGTTGTGTCAAGGATGAGAACCGGAGACTCTCACCCAGCACGAAGCGTGCGCGCGGAGCATTTTGACTGTCAACAAGTGCAGATCAATCCTCCGAAAAAAGACAACCCTTTGGATTACAAAGAAGTCAAAAAATGTCAGCTCGTTGTTTCCACACAGAAAGGCGTGGCCGTCACGAAGGAAGGAAAATTGGCATCGGACAATTTGAAGCCCATAGCGCGAGAGCGTCTTTTGAGAAATCAGAAAGCAGCAGACCAGACGAAGCATCTGGTCATCAAGATCAAGTACTACGACGCAGAAGCAGACAAGGAACGCGTTTTTTGGGTTTTCTTTTCAGATGCCGAAACGATGAACAAGGCCTACGCTGCTTTAGAACAAGTCCGAGAAGCCGGCCTTGCCCCCCCTCCCCCCCCCGATGAAGATCCCCCAGCCGTCAAAGAAGCAAAGGAACGGCTTCTAGAGGACAGACCCGATCTACAGAGGCTCTTTAACTCTCTGGTTCCCTCTGTCCAGACCCCGAAACAATTCTGGGAGCGATACATGACCGAAGTTGCTGAGTACATGAAACAGGACAAGGGAAGTTTCCATCCCATGCCACCCCCCCAAACGGTGCGTATTCAGGACGGAAAAGTACACATGAAACTCGAGGATTCCCACTTGGAGATTTTGATGAATGAGGACCCAAGAATTCGGGAAAAGTACAGGCAGCAATGCCAGCTGAAGGAGGTTGAAAAACACCAATTTTGGATCAATTTCTTTCAAAGTCGAATTTATAAACAGATGACAGGGAAGCCAAAGGACGAGTCATGGGCCAAACACGATCCAGATTTTGGGGATCTTTGGCCGCGTGTCACCCCTGACATCGTTGAACCCAGCAGCAGCAGCACCCCTGTCACCACCTCCTTCGCTTCCGCATCCTCCCGTCCACAGCGCATTCGAGAAATCGAACAGCACGTGAACCCTCTAGTGAACCTGATGGCAGAGGACCACCTGCGCCGCCCTGGATTTGGAACCGCAGAGGGGTTTGCGGCCGCAGTCGGGGAGGCGGCTCCCCTCTCTATGGAGAGACTGTCCTCTGGTCCGCCCAAAGCAGTGGCAGCACGACCAGCAGCAGCAACAGCCTCCCCATTCTCCTCGTCTGTGGGGATGGAGCAGGATCGTGAGGGGAGTGGGGTCCAGGTGTTGTTGCAGAGATTCAACATGCATAGCGCCCGTCTACTGGCTGAGGTGCAGACCGGGGGGGGGTCTTCGTCCTCTGCGTCTTCTTCGTCTTCTGCATCTTTGCGTCCCGCTCCGGGGCCACCGGCGGGGCAGGCAGAAAGGGGAGAGAGGGAAAAGGAGAGAGTGGAGGCGTTGAAAGAGGCTGTGGGGATGGAAGACCTTGAGGGTGATTCTATGGGAGGGGGGGGCAATAACCCCGAGGCGAGAAAGAGGAAAGCGGCTATGAGACTGGCTGCCTTGAAACTGAACCCAGATCAGCTGTTTACCTCTGGAGTAAAACCCGAGACGGGGGGTCAACCACTGGGGGCAACGGGGGAGAGGGCAACGGGCCCCCCCGTCCGCCCACGTGTGTCCGGGGTGACGAATGCCAGCGGAGAGGGGAGGGATGCAGGTCAGGGGGGGATTCTTGAAATGTAGGGCTCGTTTCTTTCTTTCTTTCTTCCTTCTACCATCGCGCTATGTTTTCTGTCAATCTGTCGAGCATCCTCGTTTTTATCTTGCTTGACTCCAAAGCTTCTCTATCTCTCTCGCTATCTCTGCGGGACTGTCCGTCACTGTTCTCTCGTCGTTTTTCCAACCTTTTCGCAGTGCCTTTTGTTCTTGCCCTCCTCTTCGTTCTTCTTTCTCGGTCTTCCAAATTCCTCCCTTCTGATTTCTCCTTTCTTTGTTTTGTTTTTCTTTCTTCTCTCTTCTTGAAAGAAGGAAAAAGTCTCTGTCCGTGTCTGCTTGCCTGCCGGTCTCTCTTCCCGGATTTTTTTTCTTTCTTGTGTCATTCCGTTCCTGCCTTCCTTTGTGCCTCTCAGTTTGTTCTGTGCGTTCTCTTTGCATCTCCGCCTGACGGAGAGGATGTACCCACGACCATCTACTCAAATGCAGGCACACACAAGAATTCACAGAAAATTCATCGTTGCAGCTGTTTCCTTTTGACCCCTGTCTGGCTGCCGTCTCTGTCTAAGAGGGTAGCATCGGTGGATACATGAATGTGGGGAGGGAGATTGTTGCCTTTGCTTTTTCTTCCTTCCTGTTGTCTTTCCTTGTCTGCATGCAGGCACAGACGCTCCTGGTGATCCTGCGGTGTTCCAGCAGTTTGCCTCCTCTCTGGAGGCGTGGGCCCCTCACGCCCTCAGAGATCGGCCGAAGCGCTCTCTGAAGGCCTCCAGCGAGGCGTACTCAACGCTTCTGAAGAGGCAGAACAAGGAGGAGAAGGCAGCGAGGGCAGCAGCCAGCACAGACGTGGAGGACCGGAGACTGCTCCAGAAAATTGGAGAGGTCGGTTAGTGAGTCTCTCTCTATATCTATCTCCACCTCTATCTATGTCTATCTATCGATCTATCTGTGCGTGCGTGTTTGTGTGTGCGTGTGTATGTTTGTGTTTGTTGGCATTGTGCAAGCGTTGACGTGAGCCTTTTTATGAGCGCCTCTCTGTTCGACACGTATTCGTCTTTGTGCATACGAACGCGTGCACACACACACACACACACACACACACACACACGCACACACACACACACACACACACAGAGAGAGAGAGAGAGAGAGAGAGAGAGAGACATTCAAGCGTACGAGCGCACTGGACAAAAATGCACCCAGTTCCGAGATGTATGTGCGTGCGAGCGTGGGTACTTGCGTACGTGGATGTGCGTTTGACTTTGTTTATGTGATTGCGTGAGTATGCGAGTGTGTTCGTCTGTGCGGGTGTGAATGTGGGAGTTTGTCTAGCTGTGTGTGTGGATGTGTGCACGCGCACGTGTGCATCTGTGTTTATGCGTCTGTATTTATGTTTTGTGACTTCGTGTGTGTATGCATTTTTGTAAAGTGTGGGTGTAGGTTTATACGTGCATATGCATGTGAGTGTTCTACAGTTTCAGCAAGAGCTCCAGGGTCTTCTGGTTGTCCTCTGGACGTCGACTGGGGAGGAGAGGGAGAAGAGGGAGAAGCTGATCAGGGAGCTGGAGGAGAAGAAGAGGGAGGTCGATAAACTGAGAGAAACGCGGTGGGGGACCTCCAACGCCGCACCGTCCTTGAACGTTGTCGCAGGATGGATTGACAGAGCAATCCGAAGGGCCAGAGCCGCACTGCAGCAGCAGCAACCGACAACCGGGAGGGGGGCTGCGCCTGCCGGGCAGGGTGGGGGTATGTTTGTCCCCTCCCCAGCGGCGTCTGTCACATCATCGGCTTTCCCTCGAACTGTTCGGTGAGACTTTTGTTAAAATTTAATTCTGACCCAGATTCTCAGTCAATTTCTCACTTAAAAATTGCATGCTAGACTAGATCCCAGATTGCATGTTTATAAATTGTCTTCTCAATTTAAAGAGTAAATTAAACTTTCAAATCTATCCACGCCATCTGTACAACAAGAGACAGTCATGCATTTATAAATTTAGGTCGATATTTACACATGGACACATATGCATACAACTCATTTTTTTTAATGTAATTTTTTTTTAATAATTGATAAAAAAAGTTATAAGTTTCGTCAATTATAAGCGATTATAGCTCATTAATTACGTATAATACATTAATTTCAATTTACACATTAGAAACCTAGTTAGAAACCTGGTTGATGATTAAAAACGATTAAAAAATCGTTGTACCAGTAAATTGAATTAAATTTATGTGGTAAATAATTGAGGCCAATGAACTTCAGCATATAAGTAATAAGTGATAAGTGATTTAGTGGTGCTCTTGAGCACTGTCGCCGTTTTGTCTTGTAGAGGTCGGCCCCGTAATTTAAATAGCAGTGGCGTAGCAATGCGTAGCATAGCATTTAGTATAGCATAGTCCTAGGCATAGTTTCTCACCAATTAACTACTAGCCAATTAACCTGAGCTATAGAACCTATGATACTTCCATGCATAAGTATGCAGCATCACTAGATGCATCATTTTAAAAAGTTTTATTTCCGACTGAGTCCTTAAACTCTATATCTGGCTAGATATCTGGTACGTACATATTAATGTTATAGTTAGAACGATATTAAATTAGTCAGCATGTATGTACAAACTGCTACATGCACCAACATGCACCGTCTGTCAAAGAGCTCGCCTGATAAACGTACTACTATCGGACCGCCTCTTTTGACAATTATGCATGCACACAACGCATGCACCGCATTGAACGCCAATCCAGTACACGCATGCATGCAAACATGCGCTCTCATGCACTCAACACACCAGCATGTAGACAGGCAGGCAACATGGAAAAGAAATGCTGAAAGCCACGAAAAACTGCAACGGCATGCTTCAGTTCCCATTGAGAGAACCCCATGACAAAGTGTCCTTTTCAAACGATGGTAATCCACACGTCTGTCTCTGCATGATAGTGCGTGTTTGGTCGCGTTGCCTCAGAGAGCAAGCACAGGGACACGCAGACACGCAGAGAGACGTACAAACTCTTTCACAGTCGAGCAACAAAACCGCATTAATGCATACAGTACAACTACTCGAAGGTAGGCTGTTTTCTTTCAGTCGGTTCACACTTTCTGGATTGAAATGTTTCTTCTTCTGGCTGACGTTTACAAAGAATTCCATCACACACACGTTCTTTTACTTATGCTGCAGCTCTGTTGGCCGTGCTGGCGTCCTTCCAGGGGTGGTCTGCAGGTCTGAGGGGCGACAGGGACTTCTGCACGCCCTCCTTGTCCATGCTCTCCTTCATGTAGGCAAGGGTCTGGGGGACGTCAAGGAGGTGAGGGGCCAGCTGCATCAGCGTCTTGTTCAACTTCGTGTGGAGCTCCAGCTGCAATGCATCATTCATGGGTGTCAATCAACTGAATGCTGGTCCCATTTTATTTGAGCCCGTTTGCCTGTCT
>JAHBMJ010000840.1:0-15000 GCA_018398765.1 Chromera velia | reverse complement strand
GATGGGAGGGAAGAGGGCGGCGCGCGGCGGAAGTCGACAAGCGAATAAGAAAAACAGACGCTCTAATGGATGCATAATGGGCAGGGGGTGGAGGAAGCGGGCGATGGGGAGGAAGGGAAGGAGGGAAAGAGGGAGAGAAAGGCGCAGGAGGAAGGAGGGACACGCAGGGAAGAGGGCAGAGAACACATAATGGGGAGGGCAGAAGAGGGCCATGTAGAGCGGCTGGAATAGTGGCGGGGACACCAGAAAGCAAAGAGAGAAAGAGAGAAGGGGTGGGGGGAGGCTGAAGGGAATTCTGGAGACGGATATAGACGCAAGGGCCTACCGCAGTGATGGCGATGTTTCTCAGTTTGAGGTCTTCTGCCTTTTCTCCCTCCCCAACATTCTGCACCACTTCAGCTGTCTGGAGGACTCTGTAAGGAACCTCTGCCTCCTTAGTAGTGGGGACAAACGGAGCGGGCATCTTATCTCACTGAGTGAAACTTGAAAAGGGGGATGGATACGTGTGCGAAAGTCAAATATCCAATTGAGCAAAGATCCAGAGCGTGCGGTTCGTTGACTTTCAGTTCTGAAAAGCTGGTACACAAAACATCAGAAGACTGTGCCCGGCAGGTTTACATAGAAGAAGCGCCAAACTATACTGATTGAGCAGAGCTATATAGCTGCATGAGGAATTCTGTGAAAGGTGGTATCGCGGGGAGCCGACTATTCGGCTCGCCCGGATGGGGTCCCGAAAAGATCCTCATGCATACGTACATGCACATGGCCCCGGAAAGCGCGCGAGCGTGATTCGGTACGTCACCCCGGACGACCATGCATGCAGCACCTTGCAGAAATTAAGTGAGCGGCCGTCTGGAAAAATGTCTGGAAGGATATGGAAGGGGTGACTCAGTGACATCTCGCAGGGCGAAGCTCGATCACCGACTAGCACCTACTATATAGCTCGAATCGCATCTTGAATCTCCAAGAGTGCGACACCCACGATAATTCTACACCGATCCTTTCTCTCAGCGACTGCCACAGGACGGTCCACTTGCTCTGTTTTCTCCATTTTTTGGAATCCTCGGCCTGAAATTTCCCCTCAAGGTCTTGGCTTAGCCCAGACTGAGACCGAGCAGTGTCTCGGTGCTGCCTGTTGATTTCGCTCCCCCTCAAGACTTTCTTCCGGCCCCGCTTTACTCTAGCGTAATTCAAAGAGAAACAGAGCTGGGAGCAAGGTTAAACTGCTGCCACCGTTTTTTTACCTGCAAAGAGCGAGCATTTTCCCTTTCCCTCCGCGAGAGAGGCAATACGTGCTTCTCAGCTTGAAACGACGGCAGATGATTCTGGACTTTCGAGCTTCCGCGAGCCAGGGAGAGAGGCTCAATGAAGAAATTCCAGTCAATGCCACAGAGGGCACTCAAGGTGAAGAGAGAGAGCCCATTCTCACGAGTGTCACTGTTGCACACAACAGAGACAGGCCAGATGCCTCAACGACGTCTCCCCCTCTAACCTGGTGGTATGAGCGTACGGACACCCTGGAGCTTCAGCTGCGAAACTTGAGGGAGGTCACGCGGCAACTTCGGACCCAGGCCAAGGCGGACAGGGAGACGATCAGCGAGTTGAGCGACGCCTTGAGGAAGGAGGAAAAAATATCTGCAGAGTTGGCAGAGAGCCTCCAAGACAGAGACGGCGAGGTCGTCAGACTGGAGGAGGCACTCAAGGGCCTACAGACGGAGAAACGGAACCTGGTCTGTATTTCTTTCTGTTATTTTTCTGTCTGTAAAATATTGGACGGGGAATACCTTTGAGGCTCTGGGTTTGAGTATAAAACTATGGAAGGCTGTTGACTGCCTACCAAGCCCGGTTCGGGTGCAGTATGAAAAGAACGAAAGCTCACCTGTGACTGGTCCAGAATGTTTTCTCCTGTTAGAGCCTTTTCTACTTTTGCAGCCGCTGCTGTTACCTGCACTCCAGATCTGCTTCTAAACTGCGTGATTAGCCAGGCAGAAGATTTCGAAGCGAGTGGTCAATGAGCAATTGAGCAACAGCGGGTGTGTCCGTTTGATGCGCATTGTGTGTCTGCAGGTCAGAGCAGCTGCCAGACTCCGTGAACAGAGAGATCAGGAAAAGCGCGCAACACGCGAGAGAGTGAGGGAGATGGAGAGAGCAGAGGACGAGAAGGAAAAGGTGGAGAGAGAGTCTGCTGGGTACAAAAAATCCCTCAAAGGTCTCGGGAGTCTTCAGAACTTTTTGTCTGAAGAGCTGGAGAGGGAACGAAAAAAGAGAACGGACCTGAAGGCACAAGTCAGTAGCGTTTCTGGTCCTTCTGTACTCACTCGGCACCGTTTCCCCTCTCTGCGTCCGCACCATCTGTTTGTTTCTTCCTTCTTCTATTCATTTGGTGCCGCACGACCGTGCACAGTGCAACACAACGGAACGGTATTGACACGGCAACAACACGCAACATCAGAGGATCAGAATATGTGAATTGCACAGGTTTAAGGTAAACACGCCGACCAAAGTGTGTTTGTGCTTCTTCCGCTTTCCCTTCCTTCATTCGACAGGGGATACCAGTGACAAAGACAAAGTCCTGCATCACTCGCGAATTGATTTTGTGTTTGCAGGTGCGGGCCAAGTTAGAACGTTTCGAGACCGAACAGAGCGCCGTGCGCGCAGAGCTCTCCCGACACGACGCTGTGGTAGAGGGGTGGGAGAGGAGGGTGCGGGAGGGAGAGACGAAAGTGGCATCTCTGGAGGGGGACCTTGCACACGCTGCAGAGGTCAGCTAGAGGAGAGTGGCTGGCTTCCTTTCTTTTGTGTGTGTCTGTCTAAAGAATACAAACGTGCACTTCTTCCCATGTGCATCCATCCCATCCGTAGTTGGGAACCAGAATTGAGTGGTATGAGGTCTGACGTTTTGTGCGCATGGACAAATAATGGCACTGAGGACCTGTGCGAGTGTGGCCTTCCTTCTCTTTTTGTCTCTTGACAAGAGGATCGATTGGTTATGCATGCAGAGGATTTTGTGATGCAGAGCCTTCATCTCTGTTTCTCTGTCTCTATGTATCTGTCTATCTGTCTATCTATCGATCTCTGTGAGTGTCTGTGTGTGTTTGTGTTCGTGTGCAGAGTGTTGTTTGTACACCCCATGGATTTGCATGCGTGCAGGTTAACGAGCACCTAGACCGGCTTCTGGAGGAGAAGCAGGCGGAGAGGGACGAGGTCCATAGGCAGTTGAGGGAAGTGCACGCGCACAACAGCCAGCTACACGAGGAATTGGAGGAGGCGAAGAAGAGACTGTTCGCTCTCGAGAGCAGGAGGCGAATGGAGACGCGGAGACTTTGTGATTCACACCTGCAGGGAGTGGACAACCTCATCGCTGCACAGCGAGTCAGTCAGTAAGGGGGTTTGTTTGACGGGTTTTCTTTTCTCTTAGAATCTATCCACGGATACTTTTTCTCCAGCCTTCTCATCCGTTCCTCTACTTGCGAAACACTCGTGAACTACTTGTTTTGTTTTAGAGAGACATGAAGAGGTACACAAGCCCCTGCACATGAGTACTCTCAGCATGTCACGAGGTTGTTCGCCTCCCGGAAGCACGACAAAAATTTCTGTAGAGACAAAAGTGATTTTTTTTTTCGGTGTTTCCTTTCTGCAGGCCCAACTGCTCAATAGCCAGGAAAGAGAAAAAGAACGAACACAGAGAGACAGCGCTCCCCTCCCTCTGTTCCCCTTTTACCCTGAAGACAGGGAGGGGGACACAGACAGACCCCCAAGGAGACTCCAGTATCGTCCCTTCCCCCTCTCCTCAGGAGACCGCCCCCTTCCTCTTACATCCCCCGCGCCTCCTTTATTAGACAGGAAAATCACTCAAGCATCTGCGGCCTCCAGCCGAACTCGGCCTTTCCCCCTCGCCTCCTCCCTGCCCCTCCCTTCTGACGTACCTCCTCGCCCTTCATCTGCACCCCCTCTCTCAAGACTCTCTCCTGCCCGAGAGAGGCCAGAGGGACGAAACGCGGCGCCTGTGTTTCACTCCCCGTCTCGTCCTGCACAGGCAGAGGAGGACAAGGGAGTAATGAAGATTGGTGTAGGAGAGGAGAAGCCAGTGGAGGCAGAAGAAGAAGAAGAAGGCGAAGAGAGTGCTGCAAAGAGAAGACGCACTGCACAGACTGCAACTGACACCGTCCCCCCCCCTCCCAATCTCTCCCCATCAGGCGCACTCGAGGAAGCCGTCTCCTCCGTTTCCGTCCCGCATCCCCCTCTTGACCAGGCAAAACTGCATGCACCCAAGAATATTTTCCGTGAAGTCCACGCTCCTGCTCCGACCTCTAAGCCATCATCCGACCGAAGAATCAAGGACAGAGAGGGGAGGGACAAAAAAACCCGAGCAGAAGCTGGGAGGGGAAGCAAAACACGAGACACACCTCGGCATCCTGCCATCCGAGTAACCCCCCCTCCTTCCCGTCCTCTCCGACAGGCAAAAGAACTGAAACCCACCAGTTCCCTTTCGAGGCCTCTTCCACTCCCCCCCTCCCTCTCCTCGCACACTCGCGCCGTTTCCCCGTCTCTGAGGGGAAAAGCCAAGGCGGCGATGGGAGGAGATCTCAAGAAAGGTGAGCGGGAACGGAGAGTGCCAGAAGCACGAAAGCCCGACGTACCGAGGCAAAGACAAGCCCAGCAGCAGACACGGGTGCAGAAAGTGTCTAGGGGCACAGCGCGGAGTCCCATCCGCACAACTGCCAGAAAGCAAAGGGAGACGGGGGGAAAGGAAAGAAGCAAATGGGCAAGAGCAGGCATCGGCACTCGCTTTGGCCCCCCAAATTCCAAGCCCTCTTCCCCCCCCCGTTTCCCTGTCAGGTCCGTTTCCGTCCCTGCAGACCGACAGCGCGTTGACACCTCTCAAACCTCCCGCTCGGTTCCGCCCCGTCTGAGGGGAGGTCCCCGACCCGTTTCGGATTTTCGGAAACGCAAAGGTCTCACGAGCTCTGCTGATTGGGATCCGGTGTCTCTGCAGCAAGAGAAAGGAGACGGAGAGACGGGAAGGGAAGAAGGCGCAAGTACAGAACCAGTGCAGCACCAGAGTGCTTACACCCTTGATCCTAGTGCTTTCAGAGAAAGTGTGAGGGCAGAACCGGGCCCCAGCATGCCGGCGGGTGTGGAGTTGGAGAGCCAATCTGTTTGGGTCCCTCAACCTGTGCCTGCACGGTCTCTCGATGGGCCTCCGGGGGGGGGCTTTTGGGTGCGTCCAGATTGAAGTGATGGATTTTTTTTGTTGTCTTTCTCCATCCGTGCGTCTCTCTCTTCGACTCCTCTCCTTCCATGTACAGACTCACAGAGGAAGAGAGAGAGGGAGAGAAGGGAGGGGCGTTATGGGAGTAGGATCGCTTCTCAGTCTCTCGAGAGCTTTGGGAGGGTCCCTGTGTGAAATGGAAGGGCCACTTTCCTTCCGCTCTTTCCCCCCTTTTTTGCATGCTGCCCTTCGTTTGTTCCATCGCGTTTGCGTTCTTCCTTCTCCTGATGACACAGCGCGAAAGGATGACCAATTCAAGTCTAATTTAAGTCGGTGTTCCCTTGTTCTTTCTCACAGCATGTTTATATATGCGCGTTTATTGATTGACTCGCTGATGCATGGACTTGTGAGAGAGCACGGGAGAGCAGAGGCAAGGGGGTGATGCATGTCCTTTAATTGTGTCTTATTTGTGTACGTTGTTCGCGTGACTCTGTTTGTTCCTGAAGAGGAATGAGAGTCGGAGCTCTCCCTCACCTCCCGACTTGCATCACATGGAACTTATGATGGAAGATCACTTTCATAATTCATAATATATTTTTCTGTTTGAATTCAATTCATGCGTCTCTAGTGCTCCGGCCTGAGCAGGTCTAGGAGCAGGTCCTCTCGATCAAAAAGTCCTTTCGCGTTCTTCCAAGCATTCTTCCTAGGATTCTTCACATTATGGTGAAACGTATGGAGCACACTTTTTTTCAGGAAAGCAATTTCAGGGACAGGTCAATACTAATAGTTACAACAAGATGGGTTATATAAACTGTTTGCCATTTGACAGTTGTAAACGGTTTCGACTCTAGGCATATCACAGAGGGAAAAAAAAAAACCTGAAAAATACTAGGAAAAATAGAGAGATCTATTTTTCTTTTAACGGTCTGCAACACCTTGCAACAATGGTGCAACACCCGTGCAACAACTAACAACAGCTAAACAACAGTTGTTTTAGATAAGAAAAAAAAAACTTTGACAAACTGAAATATATACATTTTTTTGTTCTGTGATACCCTCACCATCATCATCATTGATCATCATCATCATACGTCATTGTTGTCTGTCCATTTTTGAACTTCCAGCGTTAGACATGAGTCAGTCAGGGCACTAGGATCTACTAGGATTAGCCAGTCTTCCCCATAGGAAAAAACACATACAGAAACCTAGAAACGCAAGAATAAATCAGTTTATCCTTCCCGGCAATAGAAGTGATTGACTCTCAACCGAAGATGTGGTCCGCTTATCTGTATATGCCCCTGGCTTCCAATCTGAGCTGTTGTGTCAGCTTAGGAGGCATCAGGTCGGAGCCATGTGACCTACCCCCCCTTAGCGATGTCCTTCTTTCCCTCTACTTTATTTCTCTTTCCCCTTTCTGACTGGTTGTACGTATACCGAGCTGTTATTAGTGGGACAAGGCCCCAAAGCTTACCTAGAAAGGCTTACGCGTGCTTTGTTATCCCCGTCCTGCCCCAGGAAACCTCTTCGAGTCATGCCCCCAGATTTTTACTGTCTCCTCCGATTTTCTTCATTCACAAAGCTTTGCCTTCTCAAAACTGGCTGTGGCCATGAGTGCAGCTTGTCTGGTTGGCACTGAAGGAAGAGGGAAACCCAGAAGGCTGGCATTCATCCCCAAGCGTAGGAAAGCACCGCTGTTTTGAAATTGCACAGTGTTGTGCTTTGTCCCCCCTGTCCGGCCATCTTATAGCGTTCAGACAGAAGTAAAGCGAGGACAAGAACCTTGGAGAAGATCTAGAGAAGGAATGTGAGCAAGACTAACTCAAGCAACAGTTTATAGAAGGTTTAGCTCTAGAGCGATCTGGAATTCCAATCAGCTGGGTTCATTCTATCATTGCACAATTTCTACTTATGCTTCTCTCTGTTCCTCTCTCTCAGAGTCTCAGACGCCCGATCTATGACAAACAGATATTAGCTGTAGGGCCTGTACGAGGCGCCGCCTCTGGCTGGTGGGAGACCCAGTCGCTTGACGCGCTGCTCGCACGGAGTATGGGTGCGGGATCGATGAACGCGTGCGTCGGTGCACAGAATCAGTGATCGATACACAAAGTGATGCATTTATTCTGTGCTAAGCAGAAGAAGCTCTGGAAGCAGTATGATTGGCATGAGTAGTTGCTATCAGAAACTCTAAGACGGAACTCCCTCTAAGAATGTCTGTTCAGGAATCTCTCTGTCTAGCCCACCACACTGCTAGCCTCGTAGTTACCTAGCACGATAGCCCTGTACGCAGCTGACAGATTGGTTAGCAAAGCTTCTGGTAACACAGGGAGGCAGATGTGGTGTAGATCGCAAACTTTGTTGTATTGATGAACAGTCAGGCCAGATAGAGAATCCTCATCACTGTACGCAAGGCCTGTACTGACAAGAGTGCAGTGCCAGTTCGCTAGTGGAAAAATTCGTTGAAGGAAGAGAGATTTCGTCTCCTTTGTGTTGTTTGTTCTTGAGTCGAAATTTGTGGTGGACCTGAGACTCTCTTCCAGATGTGATGGAGCGTGGTGTTTCTTTCTGTTCTCTTTGTCTTGAGGGAGTCCTCGGAACTCAAGGTTGCTAGCCCGCTGGAGATGAGGGTCCAGAAGGACGAGCTTGAGGAGGGAGACCATTCAGTCTGATTGACTGAAGTGACTGACTGACTGCCGTCTCTGCCGATTGTGCTGCAATGAAGCACGAGGTGTCCAGGCCTACAAAGAACGCGCCCAGGTTATGGAGGAGATGTTCTTGGTTATTTTGTTCTGTGAGTTGTTTGGGATGGAAGGAGGAAGGGCATCTTGTGAAGTGGAAGGTTGGTTGTGGTGACTGAATAGTGACTGAAGGTATGTGGCCTTCTCTGTCTTTGTTTGCAATCATCTGTGCCGCGTTTTCAAATGCTCAGTTGTGCCATGGGGGCACCGCGGCAGCCGCACATCTTCAAGTCAGTGAATTATTGGATTGTTTTCTTTTGGTTGTGTGTTGAAGTTGGGAAATTTGTTTTGGGGGGAGGAAGGAATGAGTGTGAGGGTAAGAGGTGAAAAAGAGAGTGTGTTGAGGTGGTTGGGTCTGATGGCTGGTATGTCTGATTGTATCTCTCTGTACATCCTGACTGTATTGTGTCTTCATGGTGGGAATGAATCATGGGGGCCACGGCAGTTGGGAAGGAAAGAGAGAAAAGGAAAGAAGAGGAGAGGAAGGAAAGGAGGTTGGAGGTGAGGAAACTGGTAGTTTGTTGTGGCAAGAAGAGATTGTCGAAGAGAAGAGATACAAACACAAAGTAAGAAGGGGCAATCAGGAGAAGAAGAGAAGTGACTTCGTGTTGGGAAATTCAATGACAGTGGGGTAGGGAAAGGAGAGGCTGCATGTCTTCAGTGCGTAGGCACGGCAGCCTGGGGGCTAATGACTTCAGCTGAGATTCATGCAGGGTGAATGTTGGTGTGTTGCTTCTCTGGCTGTCTCTGTACGTCTGTTGTCTTCATATTGAGAAAGAGCAAGAATGGAGTAGAGAGTGTAGAGTGAGTGACCATAGCGCTGACGCAGCAAATGAGAAGCGTGAGAAGAAAAGAGACTGTTAATTGTAGTGGGGTCACGCCCTATGCAATTCCTACATATCTGTCGTTGTTCTTGATGGCTCGTGAATGTTATATACATGTAATTGTGCAATAGTTGACGAGTCGATTAAGAATTGAGTATCACGAAAGAAACGCCGAAAGAAAAAGAAAAACGATCGGAATGTCTGAGTGAGAAACTGTGATCAAAGAAAGGTGTGTCTTGACACAGCGGGAAGGAGGAAGCCCAGGTGAGATCAGAAGTTATGACACGCTTCAGGGAGGCCCTTGTCTTTATCTCTTACTCTCTTGAATGTGATCTCTCTATGAGTGTTCATGTGCTTGAGGCAGATACTGACATGAATGATTTTTTGGTCGTGTCGACCTGTGCTCTTGAAGGGTCACCTCGCAAGAGGGAGTCTCCTGAGCATTCATGTTTTGAATCTGGTGTGCAGTTTGGAGCACAGATTCAGTAGTGAGGAGGGCAGTCTCTGTAGAGAGGCAGGTGGTCGCTGTATGAAGCAGAGAAGGAAGAGGTGATCACAGGGTGGCCGAAACCACCTGGTCATTCAGACATTCTCGACACATTGCGTGAAGTCGCTGTGAGGAAAAGAATGAGGGGGGTTGGTATCGTCTGGCGGCGGATGGTTGGCGTCTCTTGTGTGTCTTTTGATGCACTGTGCAGTCGCGATACCAGACTCCTGTATGATCTTGAGCCAATGCACTGTGATGACCCCTGTCTTGCCAGGATCAGTCAGTTACAATATGAGAAGTGCAGAGCAGAGTAAAGAAAGCTGAAACCTGAGGTCGCGTCTCAGTATGATCGTAGCAAAGCGCGCACCGTTGGTGATCGCATTTGCACGTGTGTGGTCGCAGTTGACCCGAAGAGTCAAGAGAACGAACGAACGAATGGAAGTGTGTGAAGGTGCATGTAGCTGCACATTATTAGCAGCGATCATGCAACTCGGCTTGCGCATTGGGACAGGCCTGAGGTGAGCGTGTGTGGCCAAGCCCTGTTCAGAAGAGTAAGCGCAATGCCATGCATCACAGTCCTCGGCGCAAGCAGGTGGCGCGTGCTGTGATATTGTAGAAGAGTTGGGCCTGTTGTTTAGCGCTCTGGGGTCACTGTTTGCTCAGAGTCTGTTAATTATGTTCTTTCGGTTTGTGTATGATAGTGTGTGTAGCGTGATCGTTTTGCCCACCCTACCCACCTAGCAAGCGAGCAGATGTAGGGATGTGTAGGGTGAGATGGTGAAGCGTGTGTTTTTTGTATGTAAGTGAGAGTGTGAGCCAAGCATGGACGTCGGCCTTGGCGAGCGGGCAGATGTAGGGCCTGTACAAGGCGCCGCCTCTGGCTGGCGGGAGACTCAGTCGCCAGGGTTGCTTTTCTTGTCGGTAACAGGTGTAGTCTACCGGCAATTGCCAGTAACCGGTAATGGTCTCAGTCTACCTTCCTTTTACTAGTTCCTTTTACCGACAAAAAAAATGATAAAAATTATAAGGTCAAAACAAAATTTTTGCCTGTGGCACCAACCTTCAAAAACATGTTTTTAAGTGTTTATTGACATTTGAAAAAGCCTATTAACAATATTAACATATATATATATATATATTTTTTATAATTTACTATAATTTCAATTATTTTAACTGCTTCGATCACCCCTATATTAAAGTGACATAAAGTTCTAATAGCTCTGTCCAACAGCTACTCCCTTTTCCTTAAATTAACTCTGTTCCATCTCCTACTGTTCTGCTTCTCTGTATCAGGCCTTGAGCCATTGTTTGAGAACGATCAAAGTAAGGGACGAGTAACGACTTAGCAGTAATTAGCGTAGTCGGCTCCTAAGGCATACTCATCCAGAGTTTACACCTTATAGAAGTTAATACTGTTCACAACAATATGAAGAGACTTCTTCTTGCTTGTGTCTTTGTTCTGTTCGATCCATCTGTATTTGTATTCTCATCTGTATCAATACAATTAATAATACAGATCCTAGGATCGACCGGCATGCATCACTTGACTTAGTGACTCTCTTGCACCTCGCATACTGCCAGTTACAACTGGACAGTAAAAGTATAGTAAAAGCACTTCTTCGGACTGTGCCACCTATAATTGATTGATTGACTTATAACGGAGTGTGAGTGACTGTTATTTTTCTACCAAGTCTTTTCTGACTGCCAGCAAACTCTGCCGGTAATTATCGGTTACCAGTAATGAAGCTTGTCTACCACCGAAAAAATCGGCAACCCTGTCAGTCGCTTGATGGGCTGCTCACACGGAGTATGGGTGCGGGATCGATGAACGTGTGCGTCGGTGCACAGAATCAGTGATCGATACACAAAGTGATGCATTTGTTCTGTGCCAAGCAGAAGAAGCTCTGGAAGCAGTATGATTGGTATGAGTAGTTGCTATCAGAAACTCTAAGACGGAACTCCTCCTAAAAATGTCTGTTCAGGAATCTCTCTGTCTAGCCCACCACACTGCTAGCCTCGTAGTTACCTAGCACGATAGCCCCGTACGCAGCTGACATTAGCTTTAAACGATCCTATCTGTTGCTCAAGTAACATGTTGCTTGAATGCGAACATTGCGAAGGTCAGACTCAACTTTGATCGACGCGCGCGCAACACGTACGAAGCAAAGCATGGTGGCGAAATGTGGCGCGGCACGCTGGCTCACTTAGTCACGGCGCATGCGAAGGCTCAAAGGGCGGCGCCATAGGGTAGGACTCCACAGATCCCCCCCGGCCATAGACAGGAAAATCGCGTCCTCGCGATCAGTCAAACACATCCAAGCATGCGCGGAAAGGAAAAAAGAGGCGAACAAAAGAGCACGATCAACCATACGTAATGCAAACCCATATAAATTCATGCAACCAATAGAACACCTTTAAGGAGGTAGTCAAAAATATTCAGACGTGAAAGCTGATAAGCGGAAAAGCTTCCTCCCATTGACGCAAGTCAATCAGATTAACGTGCGCAAAGGTACTATCACCACTGCCTTGCCGGTAATGCCAACCCGCCAGGTCTTTCCTCAAAAAGCCTGTTTTAGGGACGTCGGCTTGCCTGGGGTCTGCAGAAGCACACCCTCCCTACCTGACAGCAGGGTCCGTCATTCGACGGCCGCAAGCTTCCCATTGCAAGGTCTTACATTTCTTTAGCTCTCCATTAACCTTTCGTACCCCCCAGAAAAGAGACGGAAATGCTAGACAGAAAGAGTAACAGAGAGCAGGACACAGTCAGGCCCGCGCGGTATCCGTGCGGTCACATGCATGCATGCATCTCAGAGTCTATGCCGATACATGTGCTCGCAGTCGTTTACTTTACTCTTTTTTTTTTTATCTCCCTCTCTTTCGCTCTCTTACTTCTCACTCCCGCTTTACTTTCTCCTCTTTGTCTTCTTTCTTTTTCCGAAGTGCTGGTTTTGCACCAATGTGGCAAAGCTAGATGAGCGAACGCGGCTACATAAAGTCAAAAGCAGAAGGATATACACTTTCAATAACACACTCTGCATGACAAGAGTTCGTTTCGATGCAGCCAATAGAAAAAGCAGCCACCGTGAGAAGATAGAGTCTCAAAAGCAAACGGTCGAAACTGGGAAAAGAAAAGAGCAGACCGAGCAACAAACCGATTCAGAGGGATACGTGCGGTCAACCAAAGAACTAACAAGAACTAACGGAACAAAAGTTCAGGTATATACATACACATATACACACTCCCACTACATTAGATCTTCATATTCTAAACCATCCACGTAAACAGGATAGTATAAGAGGGCACCGGAAGGCGGTAAAATAGAAAGCGGAGACGGGACCAATGCAAAAATTCTAAAAGTGACAGACAGGCTCATTCTGACAAATCCCCGCTCTCCAAACTCTAAGACTTGCGCAGTCCCACCGTTTCCTTTTTTTCTCATTTCTCTTTCACGCTGCCTTTGTTTCCCTTGAAGCAAGATAAAAAAATAAAGCTGCACCTCCCACACCTCCGTAGTCTCAAAACAAAGATGCAGATCAAACACCACCAACGATAAAGTGATTGAAAAGAAAAAGGCGGAACCAGCAGAAGGAAACAGGTAGCCAACTCCGTTTTCCAACTTCGTTTCACCTTCTCTCACTCTCTCTCTCTTTCTCAGACCAGCCTGCCGGAAGGAAGCAGGCGACAGACAGAATAGTATGCCTGCAAGCAATCCCCTTCCAGCTCTCCTAATTTTCTGGATGCAAGTAGACGGGCAAACGGAGGTACGCACAAAACGTGAAGAGAGGGCGGGCCGGGCAGCAGAAAGCCTCACACATATATATTCACACACATGTATTCACATCTCTTCCTCTTCTCTCTTCTATCTCACTTCCTTCCCAAAGACTGCATGCGCGTCTTTTCATTCATTATCACCAACACCGTAGATCGACCCAATACAACGGATACAGACCAGGGCAAGCAACCGAAAAAATTGGCAATACATGAGAGAGACACAGCAAACCTTGCATTCCGATGTGAGGTGAGAGATGAACAGAAAGTGACAGAGGTAGGGAAGGGCAAATCAATACAACAGACATCAACGAATGAACGGCCGTGAACGGCAGCTGGTCAGATGGAGGGAGACTTCTGGCGGTATATCGTCTAGCTTCACGCAGATGCTCGCACAGAGACGGCTAGCTCCACCAAGGCTTCCATCAACTCCCGTGCTGCGAGGGGGAGAGGCGATACCCAGAGACCCCAAACGGCTTCCAAAGCACCGATATCCCCCTGCAGGGAGAAGATACAGAAGGGACAAAGAGACATGCATGGGCTATCTCCTCATTAAACTTTTCTTTCTTCTTCTTCTTCTTTTCTCGTTGAACCGAACATCTCTTTCAAGATTTCTTTTCTCTTTGCTCCTCCTTTACTCATCTTCTCTCCACCTCTTCCAGTCTCTTTTCTCAAAGAAGACGCTTCAACGCAGCAGAGGGAAACGAGAAAGAGACAGCGAATGAAGGCGCCCCCTTGTGTGCTTGTGCTTTCAGCCACACGAGGGGTCTGACTCCCAAGTCACATGTAAAGAAGAGAAGCCGAGAGAGAAGAAAGGTCACTCTTTCAAAAGAAGCTCCAGAAGTTTCGAATGCGCGGCACATGCGGCGCTCGGCTTGTTGTTCTCGCAGTCCGCCTCTTTGACACTCAGCTTTGCAATAAGCTCACCCCCCCCCCAAGTTTAGTGCAGGGGCGCAAGGGCGGTCACAGGCAGTCGCGGGCATGTGCAGGCATAAGCATATGGCGGCGACAATCAGGCAGTCCTCTGCCCTTTTCACATGTAGCTGACGTAGGGGTAGGCAATCGAGTTGGAGTTCTCGTCAACAGAAGGACTTAACGGTCTTGTTGAGCACAAACACACTCCGTGCGTGTCAGCAGCTGCATAAAAAGAGGGAAGGAAGGGACCGAACACATCGCAGACTGCCCTGCTAGTCTCTTTTTATCTCGTCTCTTCTTTCTGTCTCGTTTCATCCCCTTGCTGCTCCTTTGGACACATGAACTCTCAACTCTGGACAAAAGATGCTCTAGTCACACTCAGTCACTAGTATCTTGCATGCTCTCGGCCAGTCTTAATTCGGTTCGCCCCCCCTACCCTGAAGTAACCCCCCTCTCCCCCTCTTCCCCACCCTTTTCCCCTCCCCCTTTGTCCCCCACGACCCCCCCTTGCCCTTCCCTGTTAGTTGAAAATATGCCGACGCCGGCGAGAGACGAGGCAGCAGCTGCCGTGTGCCCTACTCTGTCTCTCGGTAGGTCTGCTGTGACCTTTCTGCCTCTCTTACCGTCGAGGGCAGGCTTGATGTCATTTTGTACCCTTTTTTTACTTCCCCCTCCTTCTTACTCCAGGCTCGCCACGTCGGGGTCCCAAAGTAAAAGGCCTTCCCCAGCTGGCACACCGGCCGTCACTGCGTTGTTCCATGTGGTACACCGCCACCTGTCCCTTCTATCTGTTTAACATACATGTAGAGTCTCACGCACCCGATCGAACAGCCACTCATCGAACGATCCATGTAATAGCCAGACAGCCAGAAGCGACAAGCTCACTCTTGGAAGAAAATGGCAGCATTGCAGATACATGGAGAGACGAAGGGCGTCTTCTTGTGTTTGGACGCTGTCGGAGGACCAGTCCAGACAGACCTAGACACGCTGGAGGTGTTTATAGGCCACAAAGGTGGTCAGCCTCGCGGAGACAAGCAAGCAACCAACAACAAAGACAA
>JAHBMJ010000839.1:0-34282 GCA_018398765.1 Chromera velia | reverse complement strand
GGGGGGGGGGGGGGAGAAGGGACAGGAAGAGCCAGATGTGTGGAAAGGGAGGTGGGTGGGGGGAAAGAAAAGGGGGGGTTCAGGTGCGTCCAGCCCTCTTATTGAAAGAACAATTCGGGAAATAAACATCGAGGCAGACGTATTCGTAAATTGGCGGTATATTCCGTCCCTCCGTATGCAATTTCGAGTGGTCTTCAGATGAGGATCACCTGTGAGTATCAATATGCATCTGGTGTCAAACAGCGCGGTTGACTGCAGAACAGGATTTGGGCGAGACGGCGGGTCTTTTTTTTTTTTTTGCAAATAGTGTATAAAAGTAAATGACTTCAGAACTGGATTTGGGTGAGACGGCGGGTCTTTTTTTTTTTTGCATTCACTGTATGAAACTAAATGACTGCAGAACTGGATTTGGGCGAGACGGCGGGTCTTTTTTTTTTTTTTGCAAATAGTGTATAAAAGTAAATGACTTCAGAACTGGATTTGGGNGGGGGGGGGGGGAGAAGGGACAGGAAGAGCCAGATGTGTGGAAAGGGAGGTGGGTGGGGGGAAAGAAAAGGGGGGGTTCAGGTGCGTCCAGCCCTCTTATTGAAAGAACAATTCGGGAAATAAACATCGAGGCAGACGTATTCGTAAATTGGCGGTATATTCCGTCCCTCCGTATGCAATTTCGAGTGGTCTTCAGATGAGGATCACCTGTGAGTATCAATATGCATCTGGTGTCAAACAGCGCGGTTGACTGCAGAACAGGATTTGGGCGAGACGGCGGGTCTTTTTTTTTTTTTTGCAAATAGTGTATAAAAGTAAATGACTTCAGAACTGGATTTGGGCGAGATGACGGGTCTATTTGTTTTTTTTTTGCATTTACTGTATGAAACTAAATGACTGCAGAACAGGATTTGGGCGAGACGGCGGGTCTTTTTTTTTTTTTTGCAAATAGTGTATAAAAGTAAATGACTTCAGAACTGGATTTGGGTGAGACGGCGGGTCTTTTTTTTTTTTGCATTCACTGTATGAAACTAAATGACTGCAGAACTGGATTTGGGCGAGACGGCGGGTCTTTTTTTTTTTTTGCAAATACTGTATAAAAGTAAATGACTTCAGAACTGGATTTGGGCGAGATGACGGGTCTATTTGTTTTTTTTTTGCATTTACTGTATGAAACTAAATGACTGCAGAACTGGATTTGGGCGAGACGGCGGGTCTGTTAATCAACTACTACGCGATCGCTCCCGACCGGACCTTTGTCTCTGTGTTGGTGGCCTCTTGGTGGACCTGTCACCTTGGGGTGGAGGTCTTTGTTGGAACCGCACACGCAGCACACCGAATCGTCCACTATTCCAGTCAGTCAGAAGGACAGCTAGTCATCTTGTTAGTATGTGGTGGAGAAATAGAAGAAGAGTTGCTGCACCACCTTCAGTCACACATGCAAGAACATGATTAAGTGCCCATACTGCAGGGCTCTCCTTGCTTACTCTTCCAGATCTGATGGCTATCTCTGGTATCTTTTGTCGCTCTCGCTATTTCATCCATCGTCTTTGCCTGTCTTTTTTTCTCTCCCTTCTGACTTGAAAGCCTTGACCGAGATAGGGTACTGAAAAAACTCCAGAGCAAATGCAGGGGCAGAAATGTACACATACGTGAGTGGGAAAAAAACATGGGCTTCACCCAGCGACCTTGGCAAGAGTGCGTGAGTGCATGCACATTGGGAGGTGGACAGACGGTTAGATGAGATGGATACGTCGATTGATGAAATTTTGGATCGATGCTTTGTGTGTGCAGCCATCGGCTTGTTGCTGGTCCTCATTGCGAACAGCTGGAACGAGTGGCTTTCCCATAGCCATGAGAGGTACTGGGAGGCCCAGAACAGCGCCAACAAAGTCGAAATGCTCAACAGACGACAGAAAGCCTTCCTTCTCAAGTCAGCACTCCATGCAGCTAGATTGTTAATGAATGAATTATACCACGCACGCGCTAGCCAGTCCCATCATCTTTCTCACGCATCCCATGCAGATTTGAGGATGCTGAAAGGAGCGCACGATCATCTCCGTCCTTCACTCCCTCCCTGTCTTTCTTTCTTTCAACGTACGGTCTCCCAAGTCGCGTGGGATTGTCCCCTTCCGATTTCTTCCTACCATGCATGACAGCAGCAAAGAGTAAGACACAGTCACGTAAATGGAGAAACAGTCACCGAAGCAATCAGGAATTGGAGTTGGCACGAATCGGTGCACTCTGACGCTCTTTCAATGGGACGATGCTTAATTGTGTCCAGCATCACATGCAGTGACATACATGCACAAGCAGACAAAGAGACAGACAGGAGGATAAAGAGGTGCACAAGAAGAGCAGCCGACAGACACGCTTGGGCACAAAACGGCATGTCAAGTCTGACCGTCCAACTGCATGTCACCCAACCCCCATCTGTCCACTTCCTGCAGACTGTCTCATGAGTTGCGCACCCCAGTGACCTCTCTCAAGTTCTGCTGCACTTCTCTTCTGGCACAGCTCAGCCCCTTCAACGCCTCCCCTCCTCCCGGCACCCCGACACAAAAACCCGACCGCCTTGGAAGTCAAGCAGAAGTTCTTACACCTACTAACACCAATGGGAAACACATACGCTCACCCCCCCCATCATCCCCCCCGCGAACCCCCCCTCAAGATCCCCGAAGTACTCAGTTGATCCCCTCTCCCGTACCCTCACATTCAGCTTCATTTCATGCCCCTTTGTCTCACAGAGAGAGGCACAGGGACGACTCTTGTTCCCCTCCCCTGTCGCCCAAAATGACGACCAGCAAGATCCCGCCAGATGGCGCAAGACGGACCTCCCAAGTCGACTCTCAAGCCCCCCACTCTGCAGCAGACGCCCTTCCCATCCCCCAGTTAATCTATGACGTTACCATCTGTTCTGCCGCTGCCACCAACATCCTTCAAGTCACTAACAACCTGCTGGAGGTCTCTCAAATGGTTGTAGTCCCGACAGACAGAGAGGCCCCGAGTGCAGAAAAAGGATTCCAACACAACCGCAGCAGCAGCACTAAGTGTTCTAGCAATGATCCTTTCGGATTCGAGTCAGACACTGCAAGTCCTCGCGTGCCAGAGGCAGACGACAGTCCCATAGAGAACAGACGGGGGGACGATTTTTTGTCTGGATATGCAGTTGTCTCCAAACCCCGCTGGTGCTCCTTGAAATCGCTTTTCATTCCTGCAGAGGAGCTGAGTGTCCCTTTAATGGAGGCAAAGAGAAACAGCTTCCTGACGAACCTTAGTACGGTCCCGTGCCTTTCCGTCTACGCGGACGAGACACGGTTGCAGTCTGTGTTGCTGAATCTGTTGAGCAACGCTTCTAGATTTACTGTCAACGGGCACGTGGAGACAAAGGTGGTGGTCCATGAGACGTCAATAGAGACGGAGGAGAAGGACCAAAAAAGCCTAGTTAGACTGCCAGAAGAGCCCGGCAACCCCCCTCCTTTATGGATGCATGCGGCGGGAGAGGAGGAGAAGGGGGAGGCTGCAGGGCCGCAGTGGAAGAAGCGACTGATTCTTATCCGAATGCAAGTCTCTGTGAAGGACACTGGATGTGGCATCGATCCAGTCTGCCTACCGACAATCATGTGCGGGGAATCTCCATCCGACACCCGCACCGAAACGGGAGGGGGGGGGTCTGCCTTGGGTTTGCGTCTGTGCAAGCTCGTTCTGAACGCCATGGGGGGATCTCTCTCTGTGCACTCTGAGGGCGAAGGGAAGGGTACGGAAGTGAAGTTTCAGGTCTGTCTGTATGCAGTCAGATCGGGGACCTCGGAGGAGGGTCCGGAGAAGGAAGCGGAAGGGCAAGGGGGAGAAGAACAGCAAGGAAAGACAGCAGAAGCAGAAGCAGCTGAAGGTGCGCATTCCGAGCGACACGTCTCTTCGTTCGAATCCCACCAACCGAGCTCTTCCCTAGATTTGCCCCGAGATCATCAGATGGGAGAGGTCGCTGGACAAGATGGAGCTCGTATTGACATCACTCCATCCTCTCCTTCCCGTGCGACGGTACAGAGCCGTCTCCGACCGTCTCTATTGTCGGTCGTAGACGAGATGTCTGAATGGCCCGCAGTGTCGAAAACTGAATCCGACCGAGGGGAGAGTTGTATTTCCCCGGCTGCGACAGTCTCTGTCGGGCTTCCTGATTTTATTTCAGTAAGGAGAAAGCAGCCTCACTCACATCTGACTTCTTCCATAACACGAACGTCCCCTGGTATAATGGATAATATCCCAGCTGCGTCCTGTCTGACTACTACCGCCGCCAGTGGCACAGAGTTACGCCGACGCAGCACAAGGAGCAGCAGCAAGGCAGCTACACTCGCAGGCAATCCTCTTCAGCCCTCCTTGCCTTCCCCATCCGGCCTGCATTCACTTTCTAGTATTCCGAGTCATCTGTTGCAGCTGGCTGGGTCGAATGGGGTCCAGCGGCTGTGCTCGCTTGCTGCAAGGTACGAGACAGTGCGCTCGTCTGTGAGCATCATCATTGTAGAAGACGATTTCTTCATGCGTACAATCGTCGAACGTCTAATTCGAAGTTTAGCGAATGAATCTGTCAATCGTTCAAATAGAAAAGGACAGGGCGGGGGGGAGGGAGGAGGATCTGAGACAGGATCTACAAAAGAAGAAGCTGCAAATGTACCTGTGGACCGGTGCATCATCAAAACGTATGAAGATGGACGGAACGTTGTGGGGACGCTGGTTGTCTCGCCGTCATCAGAACCCGCGAGCCCCGGAAGGCGCAAACCAGTATCAAAACATCTCTGTTTTCTGTTGACGGACATGGAAATGCCTAACGTCAGCGGATTGACTTTGGGCAGGTTGCTGAAGAAACAGGAGGAATGTTCGGTTGATGGAGTGGAAACACATCAACCAGGAGAGCTGAAGCTTTTGCGAGTGGGGGTACAAAAAGACCAGCAAGGAATGCAGACTCCCAATCGGCAGGAGGAGGGGGCGCACTCGTCTGATCAGAAGTTTTGCTGCCCATCAGCAGAAGAAGCAGGGAAGGATGTGGAAGGAGAAAAAGGACAAGTAGACACAGTAAAAGTCGGAAGCCCCTCCACTGCCTCATTCAGAACGTTCCACACAAACTCATCATCAGAAGAGAAAATTCTGATCTACCCGGTCCTCTACTCCGCCCAGTCTCGAAAAGTCAGCAGACAGAGAGAAAGAAAGAAAGAAAGACAGACAGAAAGAAAGAAAGAAAGAAAGAAAGAAAGAGGGACGGACAAGTAGACAGAGCAGAAGACTTACCGAGATTTCCTCCCCCTTTTCTTGCTTTCCTTTCAGAACCTTGCTGTTGACGGAGAGACAAACAGACAGACAGACAGACAGAAACACAAACGCTCGACGCACAGACAAACAGACGGGCAGACAGACAGACAGACAGACAGACACACACACACACACACACACACACACACACAGAGAGAGAGAGAGAGAGAGAGACGCACAGGCAGATATGCGGGGCGAGAGAGAGACAGGCAGAAAGACAGGCAGAGAGAAAATCACATTGCCTCTATGTCCATTCTCCTGCCTCTTTCCCGCCAGATTACCGCCAGGTACTTGAATGTGCACTTGCATGACGTCATCTTAAGAAATTAATATACACGCACACACGTCTGCGTCTCCCTCCTTGTAATGCATGTACGAATGCATGCAGGTCATAGAGCAGGAGAATGCTGACTGGCCCCAGCTTTTTGCTCAAATCGTGGAGAAGCCTGTGGGCAAGCACGTGATCTCCTCGCTTTTCGATGCCGCGGTCACAGAGTTTTTTTCAGTGCTCGAATATGATGTTTAAAGTTGAAACAAAAAGAGAAAACAAAGGAATGAATTCACTTCTTGGTGCGGAAACTTTGAAAGGTGTCTCCACAAAAAAAACTTGGAAGTCGCTTTGATTGGGTGGTGCATACAACTGCATGATGTCGCGATGCAATTGAAGCACATGCACAAAAAGGGGCCTGGGAAAGAGTCTGGCTGAGAGAGACAGCCAGATTGACTGAAGAAGCCGCAAAAAGACTTTCAATTCCGCAGAAAGGGACACACGCGCGCAGAATGACACATAAAAGCAAAAAGAGACAAAAAGAGATGGAGAGAGATTAGAAAAGAGAGAGCCATGCGTCACTAACCTTGATGCGCAAAAAAACATGATGACCCATAGACAGGCCGACCCTGCGAGTGATGACCCCGGCACCGCGTGCGTGGAGCTGAAGGGCATGTTATGCAACTGACACGCCGGCCTGTATCAATATTGCCACCCCCGGATAGATGGACGAGCGTAGGCCTGTCTTGCAGGGGAAAATCAAAGGACGAAGGGAGGGAGGGAGGGAGGGAGGGAGGGAGGGAGAGAGAGAGAGAGAGAGAGAGAGAGAAGGGGAGAAAGTAGAGGGAGGGACGGAGAAAGTGACAGTCCTTCGCTGCCGCCCGAGCTATCTTGCATGTATCTTCCCTACAGCTCTTCGTCTCGTCTCGTCTGTTTAAGTCATCAGTGCCAGTGCAGCCCGACAGCCATGTCATTCACCACTTTTCAAAAGCATTTTTCCAATCAAGTTTGAGGGCTTGCCTTAGAAAAAAACAAGTAAGAACAAGAATTAGTTATAAATCTATAAAAGAACAGGGAATCTTTTATTAAGTTTTTAAAACGTATTATTTTGCAGCCATACCGCCTATAAACAAAATTTTTATCCTAAAAACACTAAAAATTCTAAGAGTCTAAGACATTTTAAACATAGTCATGACAGTCTTCCAAAATGGCATTAAAAATACTAACTATATACCGTATGTTCAATAAATAGAGTTTGAAAAAATTTCAAAAAAATCTCATATGTTCAGGAAGGATGCTCTAAAATAGCCGTACAAAGAAATATACAGCCGGGGGTTGGAATTCGTACTTTTGCTCTTTAGAGCGCTTCACAATCTTTAGATAATCAGAAAAAAAAAATATGTAAAATCGGACTTCCAAACAAAAAACCTAAGTTTTTCATAAAGCATTAAAAAAGATTGCTTATGACTCCGCTGTGCCAATACATATATTTTTCAAGAATTAGTTGTATATCAGTGGGAGTTTACACACAAAAAGTTTCAGTTTCTAACTCTTCATCGTTGCAAAGTTATATCTTTTGAAATTTTGCGGTGAATTATTGAACATACGGTAGTTTCAGAGTGCGGGACTTAAAAATCATGGGGATAGTCATAGGTTCTCAAATTTATAAATGATATAGATCTATTAAACTTCAAGAATAAAAAAGTAGGGAAATTATATTAATTAATTTTAAAATTATATTTTTTCTTTACTTTACTTCACTTTTTTGAAAAGGACCGTGTAGTACAATGTGATACAGTGTGAACTATTTTCAAGTTGTTATCAATTCATGTCTAGTTTTCAATACTTTTTGATTCATTAACAAAATTTTTAGTATTATTTCTAATAGATCTAATTTTTTTTTTAGTTATAATCATATTAAATGTATTCGGTTTAGTCTAGAAGTTTAGTTTCAAAACTTAGGTAAACTTAGGCTTATTTCAGTTTTACATAAAACCACATCAAGAAACGTACAACCATATAAGTACGTTAAGGAGCATTACTAAGGTGATGGAGTTGAAGTTTAGTTTTTTTTTTGCATGTTCTGAAGTCTATAAGTCGCGTGAAGTTGTGGGCTGCCATGGGCTGCCGCTGCCCCCGGCGAGAGAGGGCCGGACCAACGTTAGATTTTTTTTGTGCAATTCGATCATACTCATGAAGGCTTCTATATGCAGGAGTATCCCCAACCGGATACCCTGGACATTAATTTGTGGCCATTTGTATGCTTTGACTTTCTTTTTCTTTTCTGCAGGCCTTCATACAGGACCTGGGCCGGCCCCGACCGATGAGTGTGCGCCGTGGAGGGGGGGGGGACGCCGCCGCCGCCGCCGCCTGGCGCCCTCTGCATACGTGAATACAGAGATTGTACGCATGCACTCATTCATGCATTGTTCATCTGCATGCTCGTTTTCTTTCATGCTCCATACGGACTGACTGACTGACTGTGTCTAACTACGGTACCTGGACTTCTGTCAATCGATGCAACACTCTGGTAGTGAGAAAGTGTGTGTGGGAGATGAGTAGAAAAGCTGTTAGAAAACAAAGCAACGAGTAAACGGATAGGTAGCAACAGCATGTGTTGTCACATAGAATGGCCACAAATTAATGTCCAAGGTATGGTAGTAAAAATTCTTTGAGTTCTTTTTTCTCTTGAATGCAGGCCTTTGCTGCTCTCGCCGTCTCTGCAGGACATTCAGGGCACCTGATTCTCTCTCTGGGTAGCGCCACTCTAAAAGTCTTTTGCCTTGGCTTTTACCCCCCTGCCTCCTTTCCCTTCCCTCTGTGTGTGCGTGGAGGCGGGGGACAGGTAAGTAGATGGGTTGGTGAGTGGGTGCGTGGGTCGGTCTTTGCACAATTCTGCGACATCATGTCGCTTCCTGGAGAGCAGATGACTGCAAATTTGGAATATTGAGCAGAGGTCGCATATATTTTCCAATGATTTACCGGGGGATTTGAAGTCAAAATACGGCCGTTTTGGTCACCTTAACGGGGCGCATGCATGTAGAAAAAAGCAATGGGAAGGAAAACTGCAATGAGAATTGAGTCTTTCTGTCAGTAAGAGTAGCAGGCGAGGCAAGAAGGGAACACAAGAAGGGGAAATGTGTGTGTGCTTCTCTACANAGAGAGTGATGAAAGGTAAAACAGGTGGGAGGGAAAAGGAAGTGCACCGGCTGTTCTTTGCTGATCTCAGAAAAATTGTGGAAGAGTATCCATTTCAGTCGCACTCCGGGGGTGGCACCAGAAAGCCTCTTACGAATAAGCCAGAGAGAGCAAGCAGAAGGGAAGGCAAGCAAGGAGAGAGTACAACTGGGTCATTAACTTAATAGGTAGGCTGGGTAACCATTTGCCCCCGTCTTCGCATTTTTTCCGTCAGAAGAGAAAAATAGTCATTTCGAGAAAATTTGGGTTTAGGGTTTAGAGGTGACGATACCCTGGACATTAATTTGTGGCCATTTGTATGCTTTGACTTTCTTTTTCTTTTCTGCAGGCCTTCATACAGGACCTGGGCCGGCCCCGACCGATGAGCGTGCGCCGTGGAGGGGGGGGGACGCTGCCGCCGCCGCCTGGCGCCCTCTGCGTATGTGGATACAGAGATTGTACGCATGCACTCATTCATGCATTGTTCATCTGCATGCTCGTTTTCTTTCACGCTCCATACGGACTGACTGACTGACTGTGTCTAACTACGGTACCTGGACTTCTGTCAATCGATGCAACACTCTGGTAGTGAGAAAGTGTGTGTGGGAGATGAGTAGAAAAGCTGTTAGAAAACAAAGCAACGAGTAAACGGATAGGTAGCAACAGCATGTGTTGTTTGCTCTTGCTTGGCTAGGGAGACGCCCCCACCTCATGCTCAGGCGGGATGGTCAGTGAAAGGGGGAGATGGTTTTATATTGGTCTTCCACGCCTAGGCACGCATAGAATGGCCACAAATTAATGTCCAGGGTATCCGGATCCACGCATGGTAGCGATACAGATCACGAGTTTCATGCATGCGCATATACGTGCTAGCTTACAATGTATACGTTTTGATGTTCAATTGTGTGGCGCATTCTTATTCGGCAGAACTGGTGCCGAACTCAAAGCCCAGAAGCATAAACAGGACGCCCATTCTAGAAAGCAGCTTAGAGGAAGACCCTCGTCCACACAAGGATTCGACTTGTTTCCGTATGCGATTGGATTTGTTCGAATTTCGATGAGCATGCAACGCAAAAGGCTTTTTGCAACAGCAGGACTCCACATCTAGACAGGCCCACTGCCCACTCTGCCCGGACGGGTGTGGAAAGAGCTGAGGATGGTCAGCATATCCCTTCTCTTGTTCCTTCTCCTCTGGACCGGTGGAGAAAGAGACCCTCTGTTCGTCGCTGTGGGTGCAGAAAAGGAAGGAGGAGGACGAGGAGGGGGCAGGACTCCGTCCTCATGGCACATAGGGCAGCCTCTCAGCCGTGCCATCAGTCTTCTAAAGTACTCCAAGAGCAGCCATCCAAACGTTGACATCTCGCCCATTCTTCCTTCCAAACCGTTTCGTGCTCCGAAGGCGCATGTAGACGTTCATCTTCTAGACCCACGACAACTGCTTCTCGTTGACTCGTCAGGCACAAAGGCGCACAATGGCATGGGGCGTTCGCAGTCCCCTCTCAATGCACCCTATGACACTCGAAACCCCGTGTACAACAACCCGATGTTAGCAAGCAAGTTGAGATGCAATTTTGAGCTCTCGGCCTCGAAGGGTCAGGGTGTCGAGACTGTGACCAGACTGATTCTCTTCCTGTCTGTGCTTGACACTGAAATCCAGGCCTCGGTGTTTCAGGTCAACATGCGTCCTGACGATTGTCTCACACACGTCATTCCTGACACGCTGAGAAGCCCCACAGGCCCCAGGGGAAGGGAGAAAGACGACTCCGAGGCGGAACGTTCGATCGGGACCTTCCCCAATTTGTTTGGAGAAGGGAAGGTTCCCTCCTCGATAGAGAAGCAGAACCTCCTTGCGAGTGTGGTGGTCTCTCTCAAGAAGGCAGTAGAGACACACCCGTACAAGTGGAGAAGCCTCGTGCACTTAGTGGTCAGTCGGGAGGGACAGGAACAATTGATATGGGCTTACGATCATTCTGCATATGTGCGCGAGAAAAATTGACTGACTGACTGACTGACTGACTGACTGACTGACTGACTGACTGACTGACTGACTGACTGTCTGTCTGACTGAATGATGGGCTGGTTTGCTGACTGACTGTCTGACTGAATGATGGGCTGGTTTGCTGACTGGCTGGCTCATAGTATGGGGCAGCACTCAGGTGCGCAGCTCTGCGACTTTACCTACCTGCTTCCCCTCTTTCCTTTGTCTTCCCTCTCTTCCTTTGCATTGCCTGCAGAGAAGCGGTCTCGTCTCAAGTGACGTGCTCGTGCTTGTGGCAGATGCACGACGAAATTTCCTTGCCAAGGGGGAGGGGCTGAACTCACGTGATGTTCTCGCAACACTCCCTTCTTCAGTGAATGAGTTTCCGCCCTTTCTCCTTTTGGGGCGCAATTTCAGACTGTTCTCTGACAGGTTCGTGCTAATTGCACTGTGCATGCGCGTCCTTATCTGAATGGATTCATATCTCTCTGCAATAAAACTTTTCCCGCCTTTTAATCAATTTCCTTTTCTGTTCCTTTTTTCCCCTTTGAATCCTCTGATCGTGACCTCAAATCGAGCACACACACCCTGCAAGCAATCCATCCTGCTGTGTGCGTGCGAGAAGAGAATCATTGGCGATTCCAGGAACGTGTGTAGGGCTTTCCTTGTGTATTCAAGTCTCTGTTTTTGTATGTATATGTGTGTGTGTGTGTATGTATGTATACGTGTATGTGTATGCATATGTATGTATGTATATGTGTATGTGTATGCGTACGTGAATGTGTATGTGTGTGCGCAGGCGCCACGGCCTGGTGAGGGTGGAGGAGACGAAGAAGCCTGCAGACGAGTGGATCGGTGTGAACGCTGCGTTCGGGAATTTGGAACTCTGGAGGCGGCGCGCCCAACACAGACCCAAATTGCCCAGCTGCGACGCCGCGATGGCCTCGTTTGTGTCCGACAGAGAAACGGGAAAAAAGAGGGGGGGGCAGACGAAAAATTCCAACGGGAGGAGTGAGGAGCAGGAAGAGGAGGCAGACGAATGCGAAGAGTTTGTGTCTGGAGACATTCTGAGGCCCCAGTGCCCTAGATGGGTGAGTGACTTGGTGGTCAGGAAGGATGAAGGATGAGGAGGGGCCGTTGGATAAGCGCATGTGTGGGTCTGCTTCTGTGCGGGTGGCCTGTCGGGTGTGACGTTGAATGAGTGAGGGAGGAGTGTGGTTTAACTGCAAGGGGGTTTGTTCCATTCTGGTACAGTGCACATGTCGAGTAGTGCTGTCTTGTGCTCTTCGGTCAAAAGCTTGCTTTCTTTGCACAGCTTCGAACAAAACTGATCGAGACTTGTTTCTTCTTCTACTTTGTGCATGCAGGTGGGCGTTCTGAGCCTAGAACGTGAGGGCCTGGTGAGTTAGTCTGTCTGCTGGCATGACGACCAAGGAATGAATTTGAGAGACTCCAGCATGAAACAAGGCCTTCAGAGAGGAAGTGAGGGGGGTAAAAGAGAAAAGGAAATTTGTTCAGAAGGGGCGAAGAGGGAGGGGCCTTCAAGGTTCCTGCCGGGACGCTGCTCTGTTTTTTTTGTGGAACGAATCTTGTTTTTCTCACTCCAATAATGCTCACATATTCATTCAGTGATTCACAGATCTAGCAGCTGCGCAGAAAAAATTAATTCTTCCTTGGACTTCAGAGATGAAAGAGACCGACAGGCATCCAGTCTTTCACAAACGGTGTCTCGATCCCTCCTCTATCACTGTGGTGTCATGTGGGGCCGCTCCTCTTTTCCCACCGAATGAAGTGCTGTCCGTGTGGTTCGTATGAATTGACCTCTTTTTTATATTTTGCGTCGACACGTTCATTGAAGAAAGCTTTTCTGTTTTTGTGCCCTACCTTGCAGCACCTCGCCTTCAAGCCTGTGGACGAATCTAGTGCTGTTCCCCTCACGTCGCTGAACACAGGGGAACTTCTTCTCTCCAGAGACGATCCCGAGTCGCCCGTCTCCTCTCTTCCCTCGGAGTCCTCCCCTGACTCTTCCTCCTTCTTGGCTAGTGGAGAGGAGGCAGAAGGAAAGGCAGACGAAGAGGGACTAGAGGAACCTGGGGCAGAGGCAGGGGGGGAGGGGGACGGATCTCTGAAAATTGTCGCGCTCGACTTCAGAANGGGTAGGGGAGAGGGTGGGTAGGAGAGAGGGTGGGCGGGTGGGCAGGTAATTTGAAATAATTAGACGAAAATGTTCAGAGGAAGAATATTCGTAATTCGTTCTCCTTTTCCTCTGTTCTTCTGTCTTCCTCTCCAATTACGGTAGTCTACCTGGTGTGTCTGTTTTTGTTGTCAGTTGCAACATGGACGTGCCTGCTTTTCTGCTGTGAAGTCGGGGCTCACACCTTCTCCCCTTTTCCTTTTCTTCTTCTGGGGCAAAATTGTAGAAGAGACGCAAGACGGACATTGGTCGGAAAGTTTTCTCTCCCTCTTCTCATGTGTCTCTCTATCTCAACTTTTCCGAACTCTTTGTTTGTGAGCGAGCGATTGCTTGTTTCACTTATCGATTTGTTGGTTGCTGTCCTGTTGTGCCATCGTTGAAAGCACTGCTGCACCGCATCAGTGCTTATCATGTAAATGCATTGATTCATGGTTAGAATGAAAGGAACGACTCTTTCGATCCCGGTCTTCATTCAGAAACAATGAAGAAGAATGAAAGAGTGATAACACTATTTGCATCTCCTCAATGTGCAGAAGCGACGCCGCGTTTGAGTCTTCCCACATGAAGAACAAGGACTCCCTGACCCCTTGTGACAACGGCAAAAGCAGCCAACCAGGAGCAGCGACAGAGACAGAAACAGAGGACGGGAAAGTGAAAGAGGAAAAAGACGAGAGAGCGCCTCTCTGCCTGACCTCCCCGTGCCTTGCCACAGGTCAGCAGGTTTATGGGAGAATTTCAGGAAAAAAAAAGCATTTGTGGAGATCGATCAGTGCAAGTCAACACATCCGTGTCGAATGTGGATCTCTCTTCGCGTCCGTTGTCTCCTTCCATTCTCTCTGCTCTCCTACGCCTAGAAGGACAAGAGAATAGAAAAGGATCTGCAGATGATAGGCATCACCTTTGATTTCGTTTGCTTGCCTTCTCTGTAAATCAAAAGAAGTTCATCTTCTTCGTGTCTGGCTTTCTATTGGAGTGCAGACTCGCGCATTGAGGTGACAGGAGGCGAATCCGGTGAAATAATAACTGTTAGTCAGCCAGCTTCCGACCTTGCACTCTCTTTCAAATGGAGTGGGGTGAATTTTGGTGTCCCTCGTCAATTTGCTTGCTTTTGTGTTCCTTTCTCCTAAATTGTTTTTTCGCCCCTCCTTTCTTTCTTCCTTCTTGCGAAAAAAATGATAATTTAGGTTTTGCTGTCTCTTGAAGATCAGAATTAAAGGGCGGCATTCGCCGGCACTGCTTCAATCGTCTAATCAATTGGTTGATATGCTGTTTTGTTGGTTGTCCGTTTGTTGATCTTTTTCTTGCCTTCTTGGTTTGCCTCTGCAGCTGTCAGGCGACTTCGATTTCGACGCCTGCAAGGACCTGGTCTCTAATGTCTTCACTTCGCCGGAAGTGGTGGAGGCCCTAGGGATCCTCCCGGAAACGGCGCGACAGAGAGCAAGCGGGAGGCTGGCGGTGACAGGGGTGTCTGTGCGGAAGGTCCTCAGGGCTGTGGGGCTGAAGACAGACCCGCAGATGAGTGGGAAGTCTTCAGATGTACAGATTCTGGAGGGGGCCCTGAAGGAGAAGTGCAAACAGAACGGCGGAAAGGAGGATTCATCGGTTCGTTGGTTTGTTGTTGTGCCACTAGAGAGACCGTTCTGTCCAGCAAGCTTGCTTTTAAGTTGTGCATTTCAAGGGTTGTATTTTCTTTCTTATTTTGCCAGACTCTCTCAGAGGAGGAAAGACAGCCGAATACGGGGCAGGCAGGAAAGAAGAAAGGATCTCCAGATCTTTCTTCCTCGATTTCCTTTTTCTCATTTCCCCTTTGCATGCAACGGACTTCCCATGAGTCAAGGTCCACAGGAAAATTGATGGAACAGAAAAACGGAAGCCAATGCACATGGAAACCCTCCTCGACACCAGATCGAAGGATTAGTGCTCGGTGTCTCCCACATCTGCTGGCAGAGTAAATCTCCGAAATATTGGCGCTAGACTCTTTTCAAGTTTTTTCTCTCTCACGATTGTTTTTTTCCTTCCAAACACACACACACACACACACACACACACACACAGAGAGAGAGAGAGAGAGAAAGAGAGAGAAAGACGCTGTGCAGTTAATTCACTGGTCGAGGACTCTGGGCCATACAGGTGTGGGTCACCGAGTGTCTGTGAATACCATGAATGCGTGCAGGCAGACGAAAGCGCGCACAGCAATGTCTGCTTCCAGGGCGTCTTCCTCCTTTCTCTGTTGCAGAAGTTCTCTCATGTCGTGAAGGGGAACCTGTCGAGAGTCTGGATGACTGAGGCAGTGCCCAGACAGGGGGGGGCAGGCGCTCCGGAGTCAAATCCTGATTGGTCCTTTGGTACGTCTATGGATGTCATTGTTTTCACTTTGCATCTCTCTCTCTCTCTCTCTCTCTCTCTCTCTGTGTGTGTGTGTGTGTGTGTGTGTTCCTTCTTCTTTCTGCGTTCATTCTGGCTAGTAATTTAGTGCGTGTGACAAAGGTATTTTTCTTCTGTTCTGTGGTAGTTTCCCACCTGTTTCTCCGGAGGATGGTGCTGGATAGAGGGAGGGGTTTTTATGGAAATTTGAGGACTCTCTCTCTCTCTCTCTCTCTCTGTGTGTGTGTGTGTGTGTGTGTGTGTGTGTATGTATTTTCTCTTTGGAGTCTCCTGTGTCCCTGAGCCGCGTAAAGCAATGCGCGCTTTCATTGGCAGACACAGTCTTTCTCTTCTTCTTTCGCGCAAAGGGATCATTGAGCACTACTCCAATTACATCCAACAAGGAAGTCAAATATTCTAATTCACTGATTCACTGATACACTTTTCCGATCGCAGGAATCGTGGAAGAATTCCTCAGTCGCGCCCCTCCGCTGTCGATCGTCGCACAGGCGCCCCGGCTGGCACGAAGGGAGTTCGGCCTTCTTCCTCCTGGAGGACTTCCCCTGTCTCCTTTCACAACAGACCCCAACAGACCACCTCCCGTCATTTCGGGCAGCAAGACAGTCGCTCAGGTGATCTCAAAGTCAGTGGCAGAGGGGGTCAAGCAAGCACTGGAGAACGGAAATTACGTGGTCAAGCAGACACAGCTGCCGTTGTTGTCCTCCCCCCCCTCTCCCACCCCTTCCAGTCCCGTCCCCGAAGCAGCGGAGTCGGACCAGGGAGAACCACAGGCAGAGGTACAGACGAGCGGGGTGATGGGAAAGGGGAGAGGGAGAAAGAGGGACAGTGACAGAGGGACCGCAAAGGAAAAGACCTTCTCTTCACAAACGAGGAAAAGAATTCGCGGACCTTTGGAGGCTTCCAAATCATTGCCACTGCATCAGACAAGCGAAAAAGAGGCGCTGAAAGGGACGGCAGCAGGTGGGAATAAAAAGGAAGGAACAGCAAATGAGAATCTCCACAGGCATACCTGGTCTCTCCGGCTTCAACCCGTCGACTTGGACTGACCACTAGGCCACTTATTGATCTCATATACCACTCCTCTCGCTGGCCATATTGTGCCTAAAAACCGATGAGAAGACAGAGAAACGGCGAGAATTCTATGTGGATGAGATCAGGCTGGAACTTCTCGAGAGGAGGCAAGAAGAAAAAGTACAAAGAAGAAAGAAAAGAAAATGTCGAAAAAAGCAGAGAAACAACATAGAGAGTCGACCACACCGCGCACCTTCTCTTCGTTCTCCTTCCAGAAAAGAAAAGAAATCCACACATATGTGACAGAGCCAATCTGAACGCTCAGTCTTCCGCACACCGACGTAGGAAGGCATTGAAAATGTAAAAGGCATAAGTAAAAGTGCAAAAGCGTTGACAAACCCAAATGTAAGCAGCACACATGAAGCATTATTCCTGCATGGCATTATTATGGAAAGCGCGGCAATGAATGCACTCTAATTCCAATTTAAAAAAGAGCAGTCCATTCCAAAGTAGGATTGTATGCCTTTACACGTACCATTTCTGAACTTTAATAGCATCATTTGAATTGCCGTATAATAATTGCAGATGCATTACTTAGATGATTACTAAAAAATCACTCAAAAATCAAGTAATAATATTAATTATAATTCATACTACTTTCTTTTTGAAACTTTCTGAACGTTTTTGATTCTGAAATTTTGAATAATATGATTTTTTTAAGTTTGTATAAATAGTATGATAAACTTGTAATAGTTGTAAGCAACTTGGGTGTTGAAGTATATTGATTGAGTTGAGAAAAAGTGCATGTTACGTACAAGTTGCGGTATAACATGCAAAACTTTATGACTAATCTACTAAATAATATACTAAACATAATTTATAAGCAATAAAATAGTACTTTAATATCTAAGTCCTACAAACTAGCATACAAATAATGACTATTAATTAACAAACAATTAAACGTTTGAAAAGAGCTGCGATCATAATAGAACCGTCACACACTGGCTGCCCAGAGATGGCGTCAACGTTGCATCAGTCTGGAAGACAGAGGGACTGCAGGGCTCTGAAGGACAACTGCTTCCTATACTGATAGGATTGATAATGCTTTAATGACAAAAAAATCAAAAAATTAGTATCATGCAAAACAGTCTAATTTATAAAATTGTTATCTACAATTTTTCATAATTTTTTGTGCCAGTAGTCGCTCAGAACTGTATTTCTGTATATATAATTAATTTCTATAACCATGACATCCTTCATATTAATTTGTTACCATATCTAGTACCATATCTTTACTCAATAAAAGAGTTTTCATGGTTATAGCAATTCTTTATGCGACTTTTTAGTATTCTTTTTTATTTTTTTATCCGTACGCACGGCTTTTTGCCACAACTTTTTGTATCTGCGTGCCAGTCTCTCTCTCTCTCTTCCTCTCTCTCTCTCTCTCTCTCTCTCTCTCTCTCTGTGTGTGTGTGTGTGTGTGTGTGTGTGTGTGTTTGTGTGTGTGTGATTGCGTGAGTGAGAAAGAGAGAGAGAGAGAGAGAGCTTTCCATATCCCTCTGTCCTTCTTGATGCGTTTCTTCCACATCCTCATCGTTTTTGCCCTTCGCAGCTCCGCTACTACATTCCCTTTCTCAAGCTCCTTCCTTCCTTCCTTCCTTCCTTCGGTCGGTCGGAATCCCTTTTTGTTGCCTTTCTTCTTTCTTTCTCGCCGTTTCCCTTGCTCCCTCCTTCCTTGCTTCCTCCCTTCCTTCCTTTCTTGTTTTTCTTCCTTTCTTTACATTTTTGTCTTCTACCTCCTCTGCTTTCTGTCCTCTTTCCTTGAATATCATTTTCTGTTTGCCCGTCAGTTTTTCCCTCTGGTTGCTGGCTTTTCTGTTTTTTTGCCTTTTTCTTTTTTGGCTTGGATTTCTTGTGATCTGTTCGCCTCACGCATCCATCTGTCTGTCTGTCTGTCTGTCTGCCTCTCTGCTGTGTCTCTGTCTCTCTACATTTCTGACCCCCTCGCGGACGCACCACTCTCCCCGTCCCTTCTCTTTGTGTCTTCTTTTTTCTTTCGGGCAATTACTTCCTGGTGCCTCTCTCTTGAGCCCTCTACCCCTAGTTCTCGACAGCAATTTTCTGAACATGTCTGTGCTGCTCTTTTCTCTTTTCTCCTCCCTTCTTCTTTGTTTCATTCCTGTTATCACACAGCTCTTCTTTTGAAAATCGAGACGACAGACCTGTTTTTCCCAACGCCTGAGCATTCACATGCACGTCATTCATATTCACATTCACAGTTGCTTGAAGTTTTTGAAGCATCATTAGAGATCCAATGCAAATCAACTTCCCGTCCATGCTTTCTAAGATGTCTCTTTGTCGAGAGCTCGAAGAGACTTAAAAACCTCCAAACAGAGCTTGACCAAAGCAATCGCAGTTGGAATGAAAACGACCATCTGCGCCCGGTAAAAAATCTTGGTGAGAATCTTGATGGCGGGAGTGCCGGACGTTTTCTTTGCCACCGACTCCTCTAAGGCCCTCTGTCCTGCAAAGCTAAGAGAGCAGAGGGAGATCGGGTCAATGACGTCGATCAGGTCCCAAAACGGAAACTCCTGGACTGAGAGAAGAACGTACACAGCCCTCAGAAGGGTCACAACGGCCTCAAAGAGGAAAGCGTAACCTGCGCCTCGCAGCGAAACCGCCAACTGCCGTATTGCCTCGTCTTGCGTATGCTCTGCGTCTTCTTCGTTCTCTCTCGGAGTCCCTCTTCCTGTCAGACTCCGAGACTCTTCTCCCTCATACCCTGTAGGTCTCACCGGAGTGGCGCCATATGTACGCGCTCCACTCATTTCTTGGGCCTTCTCTCCAATTCCGCTGGCTCACAGTGTCGGCATGCACTATCTGGCAGCGTCGAGGAGAGAGTCTATGCATATATGATGCGACGTACTGCCGTATGCTTCGCTCACTTCCTGGGCCTTGCGCAGACATGCAGTGAGTTGGTGAGGTCAAAGGTGGAGTGGAATGAAGCCTGATAGAGTCAAAATGCAGATCGGAATCCGGCAGCTGCCACCACAAGTCGAGCCTCGATATCGATGCAACTAACTGTTCCTTTTGTTCAAAACAATGGTGCAACACTCATGCAGATATATCCGGATATAGACATGCATGCAGTGGGACTGTTGCAACATGCATGCATGCAGCTAGGTTGCAGTGTTGCAACATGCACTCGCGACCGTCGCGCACACCAGACTGACAAATTTTGACAAGACATCCATCAGTATCCGTGGTTTGTTTCGATCACGGGGATCAAACCGACAGCCAGGGGACAATTAAGACGCGTGTCTTTTTATGCATCCTCTGTGTTCGTTCAAACCTGTATGCTAAATTCAAGCCTGATCGGAGACGAAGCTTTGTTTCCTTGGCAGTGCAATCTTTCGATTTCTTGAGCTTTAAACAAACACGGCTAGCGAAACGGAGTATCTTTTGTCAGACACAAACGTTATCCAGAACATTGTCTGGAGTGGTGTGTTGGGTTTTCGGGTTTTCTGGAAACTCTGTTCCGTTTCGAAGGAATTTTGGGTTTTGAGAGAAGATACGAAGGCTTCCGGTTTTGGCTCTGTTTTTAACTTTGTCTCCGAGAGGTAGGCAGTGTAGAAGCTAGTGTGGAAGCTGATCGACCACTCGTTCAAGTGCGATGGCTTGCATAGCTTGCAGCACGTTCTTGGCTTAAAGGGTCTAAATGGTCATTACCCGTTCCTCCTGAAACGTTTGCTTGACCTGGACAGTAGCGCTAGCCCGATCCCCACTCCTGCTGCTTATGACCCCAACAAGCAGAAGTATGTACAGTTTCTGATGCAAAAAGATATCACACACTCCTGCCCCCACCTATCTGTTGAGACCCTCCCTTATCTCTCCAAGGAGCGACTAGGTCTCCTCATACGCAGTGGTCTCGTTTACCCAGACGCATAGGTCTACTCAGGTCTCCGCTCAGGCCTGGAGTCAAAAACCCAGCTAGACGATCTGTACGGCACCCAGGGACTCTTCCCACCCACCTACCCGAAACTCTAGCCCCTCCTCATTGCTCTAATCGATACCCGAAGATTTGATTGCGTCAAGGTGCTCCTCGATGTGGGTGTGCGCACCGATGTTCATGAGTGGATAGCGGAGTCGTCAGAGGATTGGGAGTTAAGATCCGGTCCCGTGCTCCCATCTAAGTACTCAGTGGTGGGCAGGTCGCCCTTGCACGCCCTCATCATTACGGCTTACATAGAGAGACGGTTGCTAGGATAAAATGAGCGTCAGTCTGAGACTTCAGAGAGAGAGCAGGACCAGGAAAACAGACTCGCACAGGTTGTTCCTTTGTTCCACCGTCTTGCTCTATCCTCACAAGAGTCCGGTTGTCTCCACTGGACAGTCAGAGTAGCAGAGAGTTATCCAGTTTGCCACCATACGTAGAGCATATTCAGGGCAGCGTGGGATGGGATGGTGCGGGAGGACAAAACAACTTTTGGTCTGGCTTGCCTACTCAGGGAGGCAGAGCTGGCTGGGGTGCTAATAGAAGGACAGGGGTCGCTGCGCTCGATGGACAGGAGTGTTGCGTTCCTGCCTCTGATTGCAATCCATGAGATGCAGTACGGTAACCCTCGTGGTATCGGTTGTCTGCCGGTTCTTGAAGTGCTAGCCCAGAAAGGGTTTGCTTTCAAGACGGTAGGGGTAGGGGAAGGGGGTCATTCGCTTCTGTCTCTCACGTGTAGGATGTCGCTTGTAAAGTCTCTCAAGTTCCTTGTCAAGAAGGGACCGGCAGTCGACGGCATCTCTGCCATGCAGGGGGGGCAGCTACTGCGTTCTGCTGATCGAAATACTCTCTTCCTCACCCTCCGATAAAGCACTGTCCCTTGCATCTTTCCTACCCTCAAAAGGTGCAGATCCCAACAGGGCCGGTGTCCCTTGGGGGGGGATTCGGGAACAAAGAGAATCCCAGCCAGTGGTGACTACACTACAGCTCATCGTATTTCAACACAGATTCTCCCCATCTTGAAGTTCCCCTCTGAGCGGATTCTATATCAAATATACAGAAATAATGGATAAGAGTGTGAAAATTAGTACGTCCTTGTTGATCAAACACGGTGCCAGATGACCTCCGCCTAGTTCTCCCACAGCACCCTCACAGAACAATCCTGCCCTGCCTCTCCATAGACAGGTGTTACCACTGTTTTTTGCCTGCCAGTTGAATGCTCTAAACATGGTGCGGGTGTTGTGTGAGAAAGGAGGGATGGACCGATTTAGAAGGAGCCGAAGAGGACTTTATGATTCCATTCATCCTCAAGCGTTTCCAATATAGGAAAGACAAAGCCGTCTTGAGTATGGTGGCATTACTGATGGATTTGAGTGTAGATCCCAATAAGAAAAAGAGGGAGGAGGACCCCCATGCTCTCATGCTGGCCATCCGCAGACTGCCCATAACTGCAAGCATCCTTAGAGAAAGAGGGGCCTTGGGGGGTACTCAGGGGGTTACTTTGTAATGTTGGTGAGATAGGAGGTTAGCAAAGCCCAGTACCCAATGCCAGCCAACGTGCACCATCGGTAAAGCCCACCCCATTTATGGATAGTTCGTTCCAGTGACGTAGGCAAAACATACAAAAAGAAATAATAGTGTTGTCAATATACTATACTCAGCAATAAGTAGCAATTTAAAATCTTAGTTTAAGAATTAGTTTGATAAAAAAAAAAAAAAAAAAGAAGAGTTTCGGGAATTTTTTTCCTTTTCTTATATTAGCCAATCGACGCGAAGCTGCGGGCAAACTTTTATCTCTAATTCAAACTACATTGTGATGTTACTCCAAGATTTTAAATTAAAATAATTGAGTTCAAACGTTGTTTTACAAATTAAGTATAGTACTAGTAGTGTGTAGTACTAGTGTGTATGGCCTTGCGATACATTTTCTGGGGCTATTTATTAATTACACTGGAACTATAGTATGTCACAATAAGAATTTTTAAAACCTTTTGTGTCATAATGATTTGTAAAACAATAATTGTGACTTTTGACTGATTTAATTAAATTAAATTCAATTAAATCATACTTAGGTGTGATAAAATTAGTTGTAGATTGCGGCTTGACATGCGTCAAGGGGCGGCGTCATAGCCGCTGCATGGACTGCACAGGTTGGAAGCGACGGAAGGAGAGGGACATGTGATCAGTGCAGTGATAATATCTTTAAAAGAATGATGTCCAGTAGAGGGGGTACCAGCGCATCGGCCCCTTCTAGAGGACGCTTGGGCCACAGCGGGGGGCTCTGAGGACCATTGGGTGCGCAGCAAAAAAGAAAGCACGAAAGCAGTGCAAAGGAAGAAGATGATTCTGATTAAATGAATGAATGAATAAATGAATGAATAAATTATGAATGACCAAGGCAGTGAATGAGTGAGGGAGTGAGTGAGTGAGTAAGTGAGTGAGGTGAGTGAGGTGAGTGACGTGGGTGGGTGAGTGAGGTAAGTGAGTAAGCAAGTGAGCGAATAAATGGGTAAGGTAAGTAAAGGAAGTGAGTGAGTGAGTGAGTGAATGAATGAGTGAATGAGGTAAGTCTGATCTTCAACGACTCTAAAGATTTCAAGCTAGTGGCTCCTAGTCAGTTTGAAAGTCTAGGATCACTTCAAAGTTTTTCTAACAATTTCATCACACCTAACTTACTCAAACTATTTCATCACACCTATTGTGACACAATTATTTGTGTTACTAGTACTAGTGTATGGAGTATTGTGTCACAATTTTAATTGTGTCACACTATAGTTTCAGTGTATTATTAAGATTATGCAAGGCGCAGGCCAGGCAACTAGCCATGCAGTGATAAAAAACAGTTATACTAATTATGTAAAAAAGATGTTTCCAAAAATTTAAACCGTCAAAGTTATTTTTAATACGGCTAATAACGCCGCTGCCTAGGCCGCTGCTACTAAGCTTGCTAGCGCCGCTCCCTACCACTGAGGGCCCACCGTGCGACGCACTGGCAACTTGATTCTTGAAGGATTGCAAGGAGAGTAAACATTCAAACAAAGTCATATGTTTGAATATATAGCTCTTGTGGTACCTTTTATTTATAGTTTGCGTTTTTATCCAGTTTTATGTTGAACATGTGGAGTCATGCAACTATTCATGCAACAAAACTTTCTGGAATTTGATGAACGCTTTTCTGTCTGACCTAGTGTTTGACAGCCTGCCGTTTTAAATGAGGGAGGGAGATTTTATGAAGGAGAGTGTGTTTCGGCCCAACTTTCCGGTGACACTTGTTTTCTCCGGTTCTTGCTGCTGTTCCGTCTGTTGTCTGGAGAAGCAGAAGAAGATGAAGAAGAAAATGGAATCTCCGGTTGGTGCTTGGCCCGTCCTTCACCTCTCTTCTGAGAGGGGGACGGTTTGTGAGAGCGTCGATTGGGGGCTGGAGGAGGAGAATTGGACAAAGAAGAAGAAGAAGAGTCATGGTCGGATGGGTGGGAGCGGGAGAGATGAACGGGATGGGGGGAGGCGGCCGGTGGGGAGGGGCCGAGGGGGAGTGGGATGCTTTGGCTGTTTCTTGACTCCTTGTTCCTCATCTGTGTTATTTCTTTTGGATTCCTATTCGCCAGTATTTCGTCGTGAGAGTCGTCGGAGCTATATTTGACATCATTTCTGGGCTTGTGTCTTATCCGAACATCTCCATCTCTTTCTTCCTCTTTCCCCTTCTTTCCGCTTAACCGGTTTCGGTCTGTCACCCTCCCCCCGTCTTTCAGACTTCCCCTTTTCTTCTCTGTCGCCCTCGCTATGCTGCCTCTGTCACCTTCACCCTGGACCGACAGCCTGGAGCGGCTATCCGGCCGGGGCCCTTCAGAATCCTCTCTGGTGGTGGGGGCATGCCGGGGCCCTCTTGAGGGAGGGGAAGGGGAAGGTGAGTGAGAGGGCACAGGGGAGTCCTCAAGGACAGGGACGAGGGTGCGGAGACGGTCGTTTTCCTTCGTCAGCCTGTCGACTGAACTCTCCATATCCAGCATTCTCTCCCTCAGTGCCAACATTTGGGACTCAAAATATTCCCTCAACAACTCCTTCTCTTCTTTGTGCTTCCTCTCGGCATCAGTTGAAGACCTCACGCGATCCTCCAACTCTCGAATGCGGGCGGCCAACAGAGACACCTCAGAGGAGGGGGAAGAAGAGTGTTGCGCCTCTCCCCGAAAATCTCCCCCAAGGCCTCCCCCGTGCTTTTGAAAAGAGTCCGTGTGGAGTTCTATCGGACTGTCGACTGGACAATTAGGAGGGGAGGTCTGAAAGGGGGGCGGAGAATGCAAAGGCGACAAACGGGCCCCAAAGGGAAAAGAGACCAGGCGGAGGTCTTCTGCGATCCCTTCCGAAGGTTTTCTCTCTATGTCTCTCACTGACTCCCTTGTGAGAGTGCTCATGCCTGGAATTGTGTGCAGCTGGCTGGGGGGGCTTTTTGTCCGACGGGGAGATAAGGAGACGAGCCGAGAGACGTCAACTGCGCGGTCTTCCAAAACAGAACTGAGCCAGAAGGGAGGCCAGGTGGAAAAGGGAAGGCCCACCTGTTTGATCTTCTTCTGGTCATTTCGCCATCGTTTTCCTTCTTCTTTCTTCGGAGATTCGGCTTTGTCTCCCTCTGCTTCTTCCCCCCCCTCTGTCCCCTTTTGCTCTTCTCCGTCAGTATCCCCGTCAAATTCCTGCCGCTTTCCGACTTGCTTCATCAAACACAACTCAGAGCCCCGTGTGTGGGGACGAGTAGGCCCGCAAACAGTACAGAGCTTTTCCGCATCTGCCAATGTGTGTAGACGGCCTCCTGGGGCTGGAATGAAGTCGGAGGCCTCAGCTCTCTGGCGCTTTTGGGAGGCCACAACTTTTGACGCCTGCTCATTGCGGTGTTGGCGTGCGATCGCTCTGCTTTCCTCGTCCGATACCTGTTGCAGCAGTGAGTCTAGAATCTGGTGATTTGGCATGACCTTGTCTGTGAGGCCAATGCGCCTGCCAATTGAGGGGGCCTGTCCCAAAGCATTTGCAACAACTTTCTCGCCCAACTGTCTGACTACAACTTCCCTTCCGTGTTTGTCAACTGAATTCTGAATCAGACGGGAGTGCAGACCTGGGTGGTACTTGCGTAGGTGCGCTGCCCGGTCGACACTCTCCTTCTTCTGTTGGTCCACTACCTCTATCAACTTGTCCAGGATGTGAACAAACCCTGGGGAACTGTTGTTCACAGATGAAGGGAGAAGCTGACTGTTGCTCATTGTTCTTGATATATACTGTGCTGTGTCACATCACGAGGCCTGTCAGAGTGCGTCAATCTAGTCTTCTTCCAATGGGTGCTTCAATGTGACATGCAAGTTCTGACTTAGTCAATTGAATCTGTCACTCACTGACACAGTGACACCCAGACATTGAAATGTCAGAGAGTGCATGTGTTGCATGCAATTCCGACAAGGGCTGTGAGCAATTGTGTGCATGTGTTGCTTCAAGCTCCCGCGCGCGGAGTCGTGGCGCTTGTTTGGGAGACGCGGAGACGGCGTCGGCTGCTGAGTGAGAAATTATGAGGAGAGGAGGATTTCAAGATTCAATTCGACCTTGTCGATCCTCTTGTCCACGGGCAGAGTGATCGGTCCTGTGCTTTCAAACTTGACACGCAGGAGGTTTTCTTGCACAGAAATCACTTCTGAAACACAAGGCAGAGGTCACAGGAAACCCGGCCGCCGCTTCCCATGTACGAAAGACGCCTGCATGCCGCAGAATTGATGATGCCTGCCACTGACGCATCAGTCGTGCAGAACATTCGTTGCAGCTTATCATGAAAGCCATAATCCGACCTCCGTATCGTTCGCTGAGCAGCTTGCTCACCTGTGACAGACTTTCTGTCTGTATTGCCGCAGGAGACGGTCCACGAAATTTGCGCTTAGCTCGGCCTGCCCACCTGCGCATTTCCGATCGCTCAAAAGCCTCAAGCAGCTTCTCTCTCCTGCCGTCTACTCTCCGCACCTTGTACCAGCGTATGAAGATGTACGTGAGTCCCCCGTCAAAGAAGAGCGCCAAGGGCCCCGTCAAGAACTTCATGTGGCAGTCGGGGCCGAAACCCGAGAACTCGTTTGTGTGGCCGTACGTGGGCAATCCCTCTCTTGAGAGGGCCCTTCTCGGGATTCTCTGCAATGAGGAGCCGCAGGGTCAGCAGATAAGAGGAAGGAATGGCCGGACTTATTCTGGCCTTAATTGTCAGTTTGCGCAACCAGTGTGTCAAACTGATTAAGGAACTTTCCTCTCATACGGTATCAAAGCGATCGAGGGAGAGTGTGAGTCTGCATCTCCCTCGATGCCAAAAAACCTTCAAATAGTTTTGTTTCTTTTCTTCTCCTCCCTTTTCTTTTCTTTTCTTCTGTGCAGATGAGATCTGGCTCGTGGGGGCTGAGGGTGTGGGGAAGACGTCAATGATCGAGAGGGTCATTGCTGAGGTGAGGTGAGGTGACGGTGATTGGGTGGATAGATGGTTCTTTTTTTTTTTTTTGTCTGCTTGCAATGTACAATCTCTTCTCCGATCTTTGCTTCTTTTTCGCCGTGGCAGCCTCTTCTGCTCTTCCAATGTTTGCTTCTTTTTCGCCGTGGCACCCTCTTCTGCTCTTCCAATGTTTGCTTCTTTTTCGCTGTGGCAGCCTCTTCTGTTCTTCCAATGTTTGCTTCTTTTTTGCTGTGGCAGCCTCTTCTGTTCTTCCAATGTTTGCTTCTTTTTCGCTGTGGCAGCCTCTTCTATTCTTCCAATGTTTGCTTCTTTTTCGCTGTGGCAGCCTCTTCTGCTCTTCCATTGTTTGCTTCTTTTTCGCTGTGGCAGCCTCTTCTGTTCTTCCAATGTTTGCTTCTTTTTCGCTGTGGCAGCCTCTTCTGCTCTTCCAATGTTTGCTTCTTTTTCGCTGTGGCAGCCTCTTCTGCTCTTCCAATGTTTGCTTCTTTTTCGCTGTGGCAGCCTCTTCTGTGCTTCCAATGTTTGCTTCTTGTGATCTTTTGGTTTCCTTCTTCGCTCCACTCTCTTGTTGCGTGACTCTCTCAACCACCTCGACTAATTGCCAGCTCCCCACGCTTTGAGTCCCATCATGGGGGTTCCTTGAAATCTTCTTCCCATAACCCCATCTGTCGTGTTTTGTTTCTTTCCTGCAGGCGCAAGCTGTGAAGCCAACTCCAGTGGTCAGCACATGTTTTCTCTTCCAAGCATCAAAGAAGTGGATCGGACAAATCCAACGCAAAGAATCAGGCAGACAGATGTCTCTCTCTCAGGGCCAAGCTGAAAGAACCAGGGCACAGAGATAAGTAGCAAGAGAGCAGAATAATGTATGATGGACGTGTCTGATATGATAACTGCCTCAATGGCTTGCTTGCTTGGTAGGTTGGTTGGTGAACTACCTGACGTCCCTGTATATATCTATCTGCGTAGAAGCGGAATGAAGGGCAGAAAGTGTCTTCGCTTGACGCACTCGCCCCTGCCTGACTTGTCTGCATGCATACAGGTGCTCCGAGTGAATGGAGAAGAGGTGAACCGGAATCAATTAGAGGTCGGTCTTCCTTTCTGCGTGTGCGCAGAGATGAGAGCTGTGAGATGAAAGATGCGTGTTGCCCCAGAAAAAGGAGTCGAACCGAAAAAAAAACAGAAGAGAAAACATGCAGAAGAGGCATTTTGTTTCTGTTTGTCTTTCTGCATCATGTCAGTCGGGTCCTGTGCTAGTTGAACATTTTGTGAGTCAACGGGACGCCTGGATTCGTTTCTATCGGTTAGCTTTCTGAATTGTAATCTCTTTTTGTTCCTTTCTTTCTACCTTCCTTCGTTATTGATTGACCTCCTGAAAGCCCCTTTAAAAAACACCAGACAGACACACCAACCAGAATGATAAAAAACTGCAGGCAACTCTGGAAGCTCTGGCGAGTGTCTTGATGAACGGCCTCGTTGAGCAGGGAAGCAGGGTGATGACTGGGTAGGTCTGGCGGGGATGGGAGGCTCTCTCTCTTTCTCTCTGTCTCTCTTTGCGTGTCCGTCTCTCTTTGGCTTATCCCTTTTGCCGGACTGATGGGTAGAATTGTTTTACTTCAGTCCACCCTGGCAGCTATTCGGTCACTCTGTCTCTCTCCTCCGACGTTCGGACGCAGCGATGATCCGTTGTGTGTGTGTGGGTCGAGAACATCTCCTCTCATGTCTTGTCCTCTCCACCCTCGGTGCCTGCCTGCGTGTGTATGTGTGTGTATGTGCGCGTGCACTTGTTCAGGATTCCAGACGTCCCTCCTTGGGTGTTCAGTGCGGTGTGTTCGTCTTCTCCGGGGAAAGAAAAGGCGACCGCAGAGATAGTTAAGAGGGGACGGAGTATTCCTCCGCGAAGTTCCCTCGAGAGGTCTCTGGAAGCAGCAGTGGCAGGGCTGTTGCGAACCTCTCAACCTTCTCATATGCAGCAGACGGGACAGGGGAGGGGGGGGAAGACAAAACAACGACAGAGAGGTGCGTTCTCAGTTTTCTTTTCTGAGAGGCATTCCTTTTTGTTTAACTTCGTTCATAGTTTCTGAAAGTCTGTGCTGCCTCTTTCCTCTTCTTCGCTTGTGCACTTTCTGGAGAGAGAGAGAGAGAGAGAGAGAGAGAAGGTGTGTCTCTCTTTGGTTATTGAGTGCGCCAAGCTGGGACGAATGGAGTTTATCGGCATGCAAGCAGTGTGTTACATTCAGTGTTTGCTTCCAACCAACCGACGTCGGTCACCCACTACCTGGTACAGGGTGTTGTTGCGCTCTGTGACCAGCTCGCGCCTAAATTTTTCCCGGCGGAAGGGATCTTCTTTGTTGTGTTTCCTGTCCTTTTCCTCTCTGTCTTTTGAGACGGGAGCGATTCACCCGTCGATAGTTGGATAGATTAGTCAGTGCACAGTCGTTTGGTTGATTGATTGATTGATTGATTGATTCATTCATTCAATCATTGATTCATTGATTGATTGATTCATTACTTGATGCACCCACGTACAACATGATGCATCATGCAGAGGGAGACACGGGACCTTCTCTTGGCTCCTCTCTGAAGGCGAACGAGAGAGTGCAGCTGCGGCAACTGATCCAGCAGGATGAAAAGGGAGACAGGGGGACGGAAAGTGTCTGGCAGACTCCTGAGAGGGTGTTCAAGGAAGTTGCAGGGCTCTCGGTGTTTCAGCCTCAAAGGTCAACTTCTTCGTCGTCTTCTTCTCCAAAAACTTCTTCATCTTTGAAGGCAGACCGGAAATTTCGCACTCGTGGGGACTTGGAGTCAGTCAGTGCGTGCGTCATATGAGAGGATGGGCGGACAAGTCTGTCGTGTTCTGTCTACCTGATGCTGCAGGGCGGTCGATTGTCTTTCACTTCTCTGCCACTAACACAATTGCAGTCGGCCCTCTGTTTCTTTTTTGTTCATTCCCTTCATTGATCCACCCACTTTTTCTCAGTCATTTTCTAAACTTTGTTGGATCCAGGTCGTCCCTCTCGCTGCTTCGGCTGATGGCGATGGAGTGCGTTCTCTTGGAAGCAAAAGAGGCTGCATCGAGGGGAGCAGGGAGGGGCAAGGGAAGGGGTGCAGCAGACGGATCGTCTTCGTTTAGGCATCAGAAGAAGACAGGAGAGGAAGAGGACTTCCCTTCCCCCGCTGATGATGTGGACAGTCTGAGAGTGAAGGCCGCGCTGGTGTTCTTGAAGTGGATGATGAACGTGGCACAAAGTTTGATGAAGGATCGGAAAAGTCCTGTGTGTCTGGTTGTTGAGAATGCACACCTGATTCTGAGGTCCGTGTCGGTCAAATGCTCTTTCTTCTCTTTCCTTCCTGAAGTACTGGACTGCTGAATTTCCCTCACCATGCCTCTCAGAAGAGGATAATGTCACGTGGCCTTCCCCACAGAGACTTGGTCAGCGCCCCTGTTCACCTGTAGGTGCCGGACGGGTCAATGGAATAGAGTAGAAAACGAATGAGGCGGTGAATGTAGCAGACTGAAGTTCCAAAAGAAGCGCAAACAGAAATCAAGGTCCGTAACTGTTGCATCCGTTTGTTTATCCATTTGCCGGTCTGTCTTTCTATCTGTTTCAATCATTGAGAGAGAAGAAAGAAGAGGTGGAAAATGCTGGGCCTTCTGTATCTCTGTCCCTCTGTGTGTGTGCGTGTGTGTGTGTGTGTGTGTGTGTGTGTGATGGGGGATGTTGGATGCGTGTAGATCGCCTTATATTGGAGAGGGAGCACGAGAAGCAATTGAAGACGTTTTGACGCAAAGTGAAATCCAGCCTGCGAGCAGTGACAGAAAAAAGGAGGTCAGCCACCGTCACCCGCTAGCTTCTTTCTCCGGGAGAAGCCTAAAGCTCCAATTAAGGGTTCAATGGACAGGAGTGCAAAATAGTCATCCATCAACGATAGATAAATTCTGTCTTCTCGTCTTCGGGAAGGAAATGAATGAAGAGGCCTCTGAGAGGGTCATATGTCTCTTCTCGCTTCGTCTTTGGCTGTGAGTCAGGTGTGCTTTCCGATTATGGCCGTTGTGGGAATGGAGGGAGAACTCAAAAGGGAACGGAACGGAGGCATGCGTCTTCTCTTCCTGGCGGGCGCCCTTTTGGGCCCTTGTTCATTCTTTTTCTTTTCAGCCACCTCGAGGGCCTCCGTGCTGTCTGTCTGAATAGGCATATGCGTTTCCGCCTTTCTCTCTGAAGTTCTCTCTCAAATGTCTGTCAGGCAACTCCCTCTTCATTCTCCTATGTGTTCCTCTACTTCCCTCCCAAATTCGAAGCAAGCAGGTACGAAAGGTTCCGGTGCTTTGGGAGACTGAAGATGCCTTGTGTGCCGTGAGGGGACTCTTCCTACGTCCTGCTCTGCTGTCTAGTGGGACTGAAGAAGAAAGGGGAGAGCTGGAGGAAGGGCCTGAAGTGGACGCCTCGTCAGGACTTGAGAGACAAAGAAGGATTGCGGCACGGAATGCGCGTTTGAGGATATTTGGAGGCGGTGGGGGGAGTGAGAGTGGACGGTCCCAGAAGGCATCTGTTGGCGTTGTGGAGCTTAGTGGGTGGAGCGAGGACTTGGCCAGGTGAGGCGATGGATGGGTTAGTTGTCTCTCTAGCTTAGGTAAAGGGCTGCTTTTGCTCGAACAGATTCACAGGCATCGATGCGGTATTGAAAAGACAATGAACTCTTTGTGTGACAACTCATTGCAGTTCAGACTTTCCACTTTCATTTCTTCCCGCAACTCGTTTTCTTATGAGAAACTGAACCATAACGACCGACTTGCCCCATGCCTGCATGTCTTCGAATGGGCGCTTCTCTGAAAAATGAAAAGAGACAGGAGAGAGACAGATGCAGAAGCGGGGAAACAGTTTCAAAGAGAGAGGCAGAAAGGGGGAAGGAGGGAAGAAAGGAAACAGAAGGAGGGAAGGACAGAAAGAAAGAACCAAAGGAAGAAAATTTTATCATTCCTTCAGTCATTTGCCTTTGTGTGCAGGCGGTTGTTCGTCCCAAATGTGATTGAGGACGAAAAGGTCTGTGCGGGTTTTTCTTTTTCTACTTCGCGTTTGGATGGGTGCAGGATGCACTGGATGATTGGGCTTTCTGTCCTTCCAGCAGCGTCCCCTCGATCCCCTTCCTCTCTTTGTTTTCGCGTTTGTGTGTAGATAAATGCCTGAACCTGTAAGAATTTCTTCCGTAGGATTTTCATCTCGCTCCTTGTCTGTGTCCATCTGTCCATCTGTCCATCCTTCGAGATGTACTAAGCGACACTTCATCCTTTGAACTACGCTGCCCTCTCTGTCGCGTCTTTTCTTCACTACAGTTGTGGAGGGGCATCTGGACAGCCGTGGGAGGAAACCCTGCGCTCCTCCATAAGACCGCAGAGTGAGTTGGAAAGGGGGGGGGGGGAGAGGAATGGGGGAAGGGAGGGAGATTAGTTGTGACATTCGCGCGTGCTTTTGATCTTCGATGCCTATTTTTGAGAGGAATGATGCATCATGAAGGTACAGGAGAGGTGTGTGTTTCTCTGCAGCCTCTGCATTTCCTTTTCACGTGAGACGCGCAGGGGTTAGACAACGCTTTGTCTGGTTCTCGGTGCAGAGCAGACAATGTTTTGTTGCCCTATGTCTTTATGCAGAAAGAAGATTCTCTTCGCAATTCACCCAGGGACACGATAGTACAGTTCAACACATTTATCGCAGAATGGGGTTGTTGCACTGTGCTCTAACGTAACGACTGTGTCGATCAGCTTTCCTTTAGTGGAGAAAACAAATTACCACCAGAAGCTCTGAATGTGGGACCATCAGCCGTCTCCCTTTCCGTCTCTGTCGTCTTTCCTCTGCTGCAGAGCGTTTGGGGCTTTCAATCACGAGCACGAGTTGGCTGAATGGGTCCTGCATGAGCCAGATGAGGATGGGAAGAAAAAGAAGATCCCGGAGGACAAAGAGACGTCCCTCGGCCTCCAGCCAGACGCCCCACAGGCAGATATCCAGGCTGCAAAGAAATACGTGGCGCAAGCGAACTTTGCTCGTGGTCTTCCCGATCCTCTGCTGGAAGACGTTCTGAAGGCAGAGAGCAGGCTGCAGTGGGTGGCCAGCTCTCCGTTAGTCCAGGCTTGGCGAAAGCAATTTGCGGATGAGCTGTCCTTCCGCTTTCAGGTGGGAGAGACGTGAGAGTTTCCATCTATCTGTCACGGTTTCCTCTCCCTCCCTCATTTATTCAAAGTACTCGAGTTCCTGACAATCGTTGACAATCAATTGCAGTCGAACTTCTTTCTTTTTTCAGGCCCACACCTTTTGCAAGAGACACTCTCACCGGTTTACTGACATATTTGCGCTTCTTCCTTACAAACGATTCCATTGCTTGCTTGGACCATGCGAGACAAAGAACGCTTATCTCCGTTTGATTTCATGAATGTTTCCCCCCCTCTTTTCGCCCCCTGTATCTGGCTTTCTCTTTGTTAACTCCTTTTGGCTCTCTCCTTTGTCCGCTTTGACTGTTTCTTTCTTCTCAGTTCTACGAGACGCTGCGACTGATCTCCTCTCGTCCCCATCTTCCTGTCGGTGACCTCTTGGCTGTCTCGGACCCTCTTGTCTTGGTCAGTCAGGCAGGCAGGCAGGCAGGCAGGCAGGCAGCTTTTCTTGTGCACTTGGGTGAGAGCGGCTTTGGCTGCATGGTTGAATTTGTCTGCGGTGAATGAAAGACAACGGAGCCGAAGCAGGAGCCCTGGCAGAAAGGTGGCTTCAACCAGCTTACACAAAGAGGAAGGAAGGCTGCAAGAGGGGCCGCGGTGGCTCGAGGCGGTCTAGAAAGAAGGTCTGACGGTCAACGAGATGATTTGGGTTGGGTCCCGTGCGTGCACCAACTTTCTTGATCGAGTCTTGCTTGAGAGCTTTCTTTCTCGCTCTGATGCTTTTCTTTCAGGCCCTCCTCGACGCGAATCTTTTACGGGCAGCTGTGGGCCCCCCTCAAAGGCTGATGCACTCATCGGAACTGTCACGGCATCTGATCGAAGATTGGGTGAACCTCAAGTGTGGTCAGTCAGTGTGCCTGCCTTGCTTTCTCTGTCTGTCTGTCTGTCTGTCTGTCTGTCGTTCTTTCTTTCTTTCTCTCTTTCTTCGTGTCAGGCAGCTGGTGATAAAATGAATCAGTCACAGGTAGAGGACTCCTTCTTGCATTTCATTTTTGGTCCACAGACTCTATTTTTCCGTCTCCTCTCTTTCGTTCTTTTTTTCTTCTTGCTCGCTCGTTCCCTTGCTTGCTTGCTTGCTTGCTTGTGTCTCGTCCAGGTCATTCATTGTGTGTTTTTCTGCTTGAGCTTTTCTTTCTGTCCCTTCTTTCTGCTTGTCGGACTTTCTTCTACGATCCTGCCTCTCTGCATGCTTTCTTTCTCCTCAGATACTCCGACAACCACACACACACACACACAGAGAGAGACAGAGAGAGAGAGAGAGAGAGACAGACAGACAGACAGAAAAACACCACAAACACACACACACGCACACACACACACACATTCA
>JAHBMJ010000838.1:30739-39794 GCA_018398765.1 Chromera velia | reverse complement strand
AAGGGCAGCCCACAAAGAAGCAGTAAAAGAAGCAGTAGAGAAGGAGTGGGAGAGGTTAGGCAGCCAGTCAGGGTAGGCAGCCAGTGAGGACCAGTGTGAGGAAGTCAGGCAGTCAAAAGAAAAGAGGCAGTCAGGATGGCTGACGGCCACCCCCCTGAAGGAACACAGAATGAATCTCAGCCCAGACGAATTTCGAGATACGATGACAATCCGATACCAGGGGAGGGTAGGGGGGGAGAAGAGCAGATGTGAGGGATGTGGGGGAAGGTGGAGTCTGCAACATGCCCTTAACTGCCCAGTCGGGGGACTGCCGACGCTGCGACATGACGAAGTCAACCGTACGTGGGCGAGTCTAGCAGCGGAAGCATACCCCGCGGGAGCGGTCCACGCAAAGGAGCCGATCATTAGGGAGGAAGGGGAGGTGCAGGGATGTCCGGCGCTAAGGGGGGACTTCCAAGTCCGGGGGGCCTATGCTCCACAAAGGCTGGCAATTTTCGACACCAGGGTGATAAACCCACACGCCGCCTCGAGGGAGAAGGTGACCTGGACTCAAGCCCTCAAAGCAGCAGCAGAAGAAAAGAAGAGGAAACATGGGCAGGCAAGCGCGGACAGAGGGTGCGACTTCACTCCACTTGTAAGTGCGGTCGACGGGACGATGGAGGAGGAGGCAAAGATGTTCTTGAAGAGGGTGGCAGAGCGATTGAGTGAGAAATGGGGGCAACATGTAAGCAAGACATACGGCCGGATCCGAGCCCGACTGCAGATTGCCCACCTGAAAGCGGCAAGCGCGTGCATACGGGGGACCAGAGGAGTGCAAGGGGAGGGCTGGGAGGAAGGAGGAGTAGGCAGTGCACTGGTTATGACTGAGGGGTAGGAAGTACTTAGCAAACACCGAAGAAGGCATTCAGATGGAGGAGCGTCAAGTATGAGGTCGTATGAGAGAGAGAGCTAGTAGCGAGAGTAGTAATCAGGACAGAAGGAAGAGATGAAAGACGTATAGGCCAGACGCTAGGAACAAACTTTAAGTCAATGCCCCCCAAAAAAAGTATCAGAGTGTGGACCGTGCTCAGTCACCATTGCATGGTAGACTTGTTGGAGCTAGACTATACTTAACTAGCTAAATCACTCAGTGATTAAAACATAAAAGCCACTATATTAGGGCCACTATTCATTCTGAATCATTCATTTTGAGACTGATGAGTCTGATAATATCAAGTTGAAGATTTATTATTAAAGTTCGTTCCTAACGTTTTGGTCTTTCAATATCTTTCAACTACCGTAACGTCTTTTAAATTTTATACATATTGAATTTCAATAAATTGATACATAATTTTTTGATCAACGGTTTGTATCAGGCTAAAAGTAAGGCTAAAACTTGAGCAGCCACCATGATAAAAGTGATGCAAAATATTATTTTGAAAAAACGTGTGTTACTCGTTCATAAAACTTTCACAGTAAATCTGGTGCCAGACTGGTGGCCGGAGGCACCTTAACCTGCACAATGTACACGTATGCACAATAGTCAGGTTTTCATGGCGAATCTCCATGCAAAGCCGAGAACATAACATGCAAAAACACAGATGAAAATGGGGAAACAGGAAAGACCGACGGAAAATAAGAGAAGAAAAGCAAAGAAAAGAAAACATGCAGGGCCCATTATTTCTTCTCGCCAATAAATTAATGATATCGTTGACCAAAAAGGAAAGGAACACACGAATGAATCTTGGGATCGCCAAATCATCAGGGAAATCAAATAGACCGATTCGCCGGTCGCCGTTCTCTGGATCACTCAGGCAGTCTCTCAGACAGTCAATATCATCTCATTGAAACACTCTCTCGCCCCCCTTGCTCTCCCATCGCTATGGCACGTCAAGGGACGAGAAACACAAACGATCCTTGCAGGTCTCACCGAGACATCATCTAAGAAAAGCAACACCTGCTGACTGACTGGTGGAGGGGACGCAAATGGACGCAAATCAGATTATTGCAAGAAAGCGCATGCGCGTATGTACTTACGTACGGATGAAATTGTGCATGCACATATGTAAGAATGCGTATGAATGGATTTCTATTCTGTCACCCGGCCGACCTGAGAAGAACAGGTACCCGCTGATCGGCTGAAGGGGCACAATCGTGTCCTTCCCCCCTGCCTCTCCCTCCGTCTGCCTTTTCTCCCCCTTTTCCGACTGGCTCTTTAGTACACGCGGATTCGTTCTCCGATTGCCCTCAAATCCCGAGAGGACACCGTCAGGAAGCCCACACGAGAGGCCCAGACGAAACCCTTTGCTGTGACTGTCTGCGTAGAGAACCAATCGGGGCGGGTTGGAAAGAGCAGCGAAAGAGCTGCCACACTCGCTCAGTCGGAGGTTTTCGAACTCGCGTAGAGCCTCCTTGTTGACGTGCATACCCTCCAGAGATTCGCCGACCTGGATGGCCCTCTCGGTCAGCTGATGCACGTCTTTTTGAATGTCTCTGTCTCCATCTACTTTCAGGTCTACTACGAGGCCTAGGTGGATGAGGCCGTGTCGGCCAAACTTGGCCTCGACCCTTTCGGCTCTGGTGACCGTCTCTGTGACGGGCGGGTCCAATTGGCAAAAGCTTGTCCGAAAGCCCATCTCTTGAAAGAAGACAGAGGCAGAAGGCGGATGAAGTCTGCTGATTGTGATGTGCTTTTCGGGGTCTGGCGGGAAAAGGGATGACCCAAAAGAGGACACCACATGCGCACTTCTTCCTTTCTCGAAGAGACGGGCCTCGAAGACTTCAAAGTCCTTGGAGGACGAAACAGCAACCTCCACGGCCTTCCACGAGATGACTCCTTCAATTGTCATCCCCGCGTCAACTGACTGCTCTGCTGTTTCTGTTCCTGTGCTGCACAGACCTTTTAAGGAATACCAAACGGAAGCTTTCGTTCTTGGTTTCTCTGAAGCTTCGGTAAGCTCTCTTAACTGTTCAAATTCGGCAGATTCAACTCCGAGAGAGTCTAGAAAAGCCAGACACGCTCTCTCCGCAACTTCAACTGATGTCTCCAGACTGAACTCAAAAATCTCCACCGTCAACACCCAAAAAAGCAGAAGCTGCGACCCCGTGGCTCTTTTCCTCTTCGCTTGCAGGGATCGACTTCAGAACGTGGGATATCCAGGACTGCACAAACTCCATTTGCTTCGGACCGGCCTTCAATGTTTTCTCGAGGAACTTTCTCAAAGGGTCCGACTCCTCTCTCTCCACAGTTTCTGCACTCACAGAGGAAGGCTGCAGAGGAGAGGACAGAGGATCCTGCTTGGCCTCCCTCATTTTCGGCTGGGTAGAACCCAGAATCTCGTTCGCGCCCTTCCAACACTTGGCTCCCATCAGTTTATGTAAACCGCCTTCTTTCTGAAAATAATATTTTTTTGTCCAAAAAGCTGAACTAATTTCCTCCAGGTCCAACCAGTCAGCAAATCAAGACACACCACCTTTGGAGCTTTGGAATGGTTCACAGAGTTCCTTTGGTCAATTCCCTTCTATATACATGTCGCTGTGCGTGCCCGAAGATATATAATAATGTCAGATCCAACGCGGCCCAAATCCATCAGCCCTCAACTTGAAGCCAACTGCAGCCGCTCTAATAGTGGGTACACATTCCAATGTTGCTGAAAGGGTCCACGTGTTGACTCTTCCCCTTGCAATAATGGATCAACGTGTTCCTAGCTGCTTGTCCGTGGCAGTCACTGATCGAGTTCTTCTTTCAATTAATATATTATATATATAGAGATTCAAAAAGGTCAGACAAAAGTTGTCAGAGCCCGCGCCGCGCCGTTCGTTCGGCGATGTTCGGCGCGGCGGCGCGGCATGCGCGCGACCGAAAATCATTTATTCAATTTTGTGAATTGCCGTCTACATACCCTCGAAGAATGTCTCATCCTCTCTTGTTCTTTTATGCTGCCAACCAGTGTTTGCCGGTGTTCATGTGGACCATTCTGGTCAATTTCCCCTTCCCAATTCCCTTCTGCTTATCAGTCCCAGATAAGGGGGAAAACTAGGAGGAAAGAGATAAGAGGAGAAAGCTCTTTAGGCCAGTTGGCGCCACGAGACGGTGTAGTCGCATGTTTCACCTCGCTCACTGACAGTTTACAAAGGGCTTCACCTCGCTTCACCTCGCTGACTGAATCAATCAGATTTGTGCCCAGCTCAGTGGAAGCCGTGCCGGTTAACCCAGCGTTTCCTTTCGACTGCATGCCAGAGGCAAGGGACTGATCGAGGCAGACTATCAGGACGTACGTTGCAAGATGGGCACTCCGCTCGACGAAGACTTGGACTTCGTTCCCCACGATGACCAGCCGATGCTCACACCCCTCCATCAGGGTGGGGCTGCTGGAGGAGGAGACGGGGGGACTCAGACAGCAGGAGATGACGAGGAGATGGGAGGAGACGTTCCTCCACCCGGATCTGCTTCACTCGGGCCCAGGCGAGCGAGGGACATTTGTCCGTCTCCGGCTCCCTCTGTGGGGGGTCTGGGTCTCTCTGCGGCTGGTGTGACAGGGGCTGCCGAGGGAGAGGCGCACAATCCCTTGCTGCACGGTTGCCGTGCCGTGAAGCAAGTCTTCGACATCACGCACAAAATTTCGGAGGGAACATACGGGGTTGTGTACAGTGCCACCGACAAGGTGACAGGAGAGAGAGTGGTCTGTCAAAACGCTGTGTCAAACAGGTGGTTGATTGATGCTCCTGTGCTTAGTAGTATGAAGTCCCACGCACTTTCTGTATCGTGGGGCACACATAATCAGGCCACGCTTCCTTCTCTCTTTCTCGTCGTCCCTCTTCTCTGTTTATCTGGATTCAGTTCTCGCTGTGCGTTCTTTTCTTGAGCCTGCTGCAGTGGAGAGTGCAAAACCTGCATACTGAAAGACGACACTTTGTTGTTCAAAACAAAAAAAAAAATGGAATCATGCACCCAAAAATACATATGCATGCACATGAACATACGCAGGCGTTGAAACAGTTCCGAGTCTATCCGAGCCACACCGAGAACGGATTTCCCCTCACGTCCCTCCGTGAGATCGGCATGCTGCTCATGTTGAGACACGAGAATGTGGTCAAAGTCAAGGAGGTGCGTTTGTGTGTGTATTTGCATGGGTACCTTTCTGACTTCGTGCCTCTGCCTGTTTGTGCACAAGGGGTGTGTGCGTATCGAGGAAGTGATCCGACGTTATTTTTGAGAGTCGGATTGATTGTCTGTCTCTCTGTGTGCCTGTCTGACTGACCAAATGAACAAGTGACTCAGTGCCTCCCTGAGTCTGTCCGTAGTGCGGTAATGCAGTCAAAGCTAAGATGTCGTCAAGAAGGTGTGCGTGTGTGTGCTTGCTTGACTTGGTCTCTCCGTGCGTTTGTCTATGTGCTTCCCTTTGTCCTTCCCGGCCTGTCAGCGAGGCTTTTCATAATTGTCTGCAAATCGTTCTATGTTTCCTTTGAAAAGACGAGGCGCGAAAGAAGGGGAAGAGAACAATGCGATGTATCGATTTGCAAATCGAAGAACCTGTCCACCCAAGAAAGGGGGGGGCGAAACGCAAATATACACCAGTAAGAAAGAACGACAGATTCAGAGGGCCATTTTTGCGTAAAGTGTGAAGACCGGTGTCGCGTCTGCCGTTTGTTTCCTTTTGCAGGTTTGTGTCGGCGAGAAAGAGGACTATTCCGTCTGGCTGGTGAGTCGATGCGTACATGTGTGTGTGTGTGTGTGTGTGTGTATACATAGTTGCTGATTCGGTTTGATAGACAAGGCCAAGGAGTTCTCTCGCAGGTCGTTTTACCCGTCCATACTCAAAGTGGCAGTGCTTTCTCTTACGCAGGCTTCGTCAGGAACATGCACCTACAAATGGACAAGAGACTTCTTTCTTTCTTTCTTTCTTTCTTTCGTTCTTCCTTCCTTTCTTTCTGCGTTTCTTCTTCTCTCCATTTCGGCATACGTGTCAATGTCCGTCTGTGGGGGGAATCTGGCCCTCCTCTCTGATCGAGCGTGGGAGAGAGAGGTCACTTCGGGAGCAGAGTGTGAGGACGATTGATTGTCATGATATTGAGTCCTTGATGGCGATGCAAAGAAAGAAAAACTGCACGTCACTTCAACTGCTTACTCCCTGCCTGTCTGCCTGTCCCTGTATGCAGGTGATGGAGTATCTCGAGCACGAGTTGAAGGACTTACTCAGCAGTCATCAATTGGCCTTCCGCCCTGCCAACGTCAAGTGCCTCATGCACCAGCTGCTGACAGGAGTACAGTTCATGCACTCGAAGTGGATGGTCCACAGAGACCTGAAGACGACCAACCTGCTGTACTCGAATCATGGGGAACTTAAGGTGTGCGACTTCGGATTGGCCAGACTGTTCGGAGAACCCATACGCCCCATGACTGTGCCTGTCAGTCAATAAGTCTTTCTGTCTGTGTCCCTGTCTGCCTGCTACCTTTTCTGTGTACCTGAGTGTTTGCCAGCAACCTGTCCAGAGAAAAGAAGGGTCAGCCAGCCAATCAGCAACATTGACTTTCTGTGGATCACACAAAGCACGAGAAAATCTTTTGAAATGCAGACTGTCCAACTCCCCCCCTTCCCACTCGTCAAAATATACCTCTCTCCGCCTGTGCATACTGCCTGCCTTCAATGTTGTCTAACTGACTGTGTGCCTTTCTGTCTGGCTGTCATTCTCATTATTTGTCTGTCTGTTTGTCTGCTTCCCCCTCCCCCGAAGTTCAACTCGTTCCCTCCCTCGTGTGAGCTGCACATTCAATTCTCGTTCGCCCTGACCCTCGTACTGACTTTCTTACCGATGGACGAGCTTCTTTCCGACACGCAGACCTGCAAGCGAGAAGAGTATGAACAGACATTCAGCCACTCCACATGGGTGGATCAAACAAGATATTCTCTGCTGAAGGCCTTCAGGTCGTCACTTTGTGGTACAGAGCGCCTGAGGTTCTGGCCGACATCGACCCTCAAGCCCTCCAGTCGGAAGTGCGAAGGCCCTATCCTCGATTTCCTGAAGCCTACACTCAGGCGATTGATATGTGGAGCGTCGGTAAGTCGGTTCTTCCCCCTGTCTGCCTTCACACGTTGGTCCCCTTTTCTTTTTCATCGTGCCTTTCTGTCTGTCTGTCTGTCCTTCTGAAGAGAAGAAGTCAGGAAAAAGAAACATACGATGGGTCAATATGCCTGTCTGTCCGGAAGAGAAAGAGGCGCAAGAATTGGTGGGTCAAACAACAAGCCAACAGAACTGCATGCCGCGTCATCCTCACTGTATGCATTTTTGCATTCGACTCACAGACTCACTCGGTTACAGAGAGACTGACTTTCTGACTTCTTCTCCTAGTTCTTTTTCCTTTTCTCTTCTTTTTTCCGTTCAAAGCAGAGAACACAGAAAGAGACAAAGTCATACGTGCAATAAAAGAAATCACCGACAGCCAAACGGCCTGTTTCTGCCTAATTCTCTCCGTGTTTGTTTTTCTTTGTGAAACAAAGCTTTCCGAAGAAGCGGAGGGTGGAACCCTGGCTGTCTCACACACACCAATATGCATGCGCGATTCGCATCTGTTCCTTAATGGTGAATCTCGCTGCATTGATTTTTTCGCACAAACCTGTGTGTCCCTAATTATGTTATGAATGCAGGTTGCATCTTTGCGGAGCTGTTTCTCGGCACACCTTTGTTCGCGGCACAGAATTGGAAAAAGGGAGATCCAGTCGACAATGAGATGGACATGCTCAACAGAATATTCAAACTCACAGGTTAGATGCATGATGATTAAACAGATCTTTGATGGGCGGGCGGCTGCTCGGGCCAGTAAGAGACCGAAGTGAGCTTCTGCCGAATGGGCTGGTGCAGAGAGAGTTCGCGGATGCGTGCAAGGAAACTTCCAAGCTCACTCTGTCGGACTAGTTCTCTTCTGCAACTCTCTCAGCTTTCCTTCCTGCGATGGGGCGATTCTGCCCCCGCCCTACCCGCCCACTCGAGGGTTTTCTCTTCTCCGTGTGTCGTACAGAAAAACGTTTCCATGAACACTCACTCATGGCCTCTCCCGAGCATGAGGAATCAGTGCCCTTAGCAGGACTCATCAAGTATCGACTCATGGAAGGAGCCTTCCTTCCTTCCTGTTTTCTGCCTCCCTGCCTCCCTGCCTGCCTGCCTGCCTCCCTGCCTGCCTCCCTGCCTGCCTGCCTGCCTGCCTGCCTCCCTGCCTCCCTGCCTGCCTGCCTGCCTGCCTGCCTCCCTGCCTGGCTGCCTGCCTGCCTGCCTGCAGGTGTGCCGGACGAATCCTCCTGGCCCGCCTTCTGGAATTCGTTTCTTGTGAAGACGCTGAAGAAGAACCTGGGGGAAGACGGACTGCCTTGGAAGAAGAAGAACAACAGACCGACCTGGAGGGAGAAGTTCCCTGCACCTCCTGTCGTCGGAGTCAGTTTGTCTCTCTGTCTGTCTGTCTGTTTTGTCCTCTCTGTGCATGGCGGGGGGAGAAGGGGGCGAAAACGCACTGACACACACCCATGCAGAGAAAGACATCGAGGGAAGTGAAGACGGTAAGGGCAAAGCAGGAAGATGAATGTGTCCTTGTGACTCTGCAACCGCGCGAATGTCTCCTGACCTCTGTGCAACGAAGCTGAACCGGAAAAAAGAATGTTTTCTGGATGCACTCAATGCAGACTTTCAGAACCACAAACACAGAATATTCTGATCGATGCCGATTGATCCGTTTGTCCATCGCTTTGTTCCTTGCGACCCCTCCCTCTCACCGACTTTTGAACGAAGTGTCTTGTCTTGACCCATCCATCCTAGCTCTCCATGCATGAATGACCTTAATTGATGCTCAGATCTTTGCGGAGGACTCGTTGAAGATGACCGAGAAGGCCCTGGACCTTCTGAAGAAGCTCTTGACTCTGAACCCGGCAGACAGGATCTCTGCAACAGAGGCACTCAACCACGGATACTTCAGGGTGGGCACAGAAAGGAAACTGTGTGTGTGCGTGTCTCTCTCTCTCTCTCTCTCTCTCTCTCTGTGTGTGTGTGTGTGTGTGTGAGAGAGAGAGAGAGAGAGGAGGAAAGAGGT
>JAHBMJ010000838.1:14733-28218 GCA_018398765.1 Chromera velia | reverse complement strand
GGGGGGGGGGGGAGCGGGGGGGTCCGTCTCTCCGCCTGTCCCCTCACTGTCTGTATGTGTATGTGTATGTGTATGTGTGTGTGTGTGTGTGTGTATGTATGTGTGTGTGTGTGGGTTTCTGCAGAGAGGGAGCGTTACCACATGGGCATGGGCAGGTACGACTCCGCAGGCGGCATGGGCGTTGGGGTCAACGCGGCCGGGTACCTGGCCATGCTCAACCAGCAGGACCGACAACGGTCAAAGGTAGGTGGGCAGCAAGGCACGCGTTTTTTGTAGGGTTGCCTGCCATGTGTCGGTGGGGTCGAATATTGTTTTGTTATGGTGTGACTATCCTGCGGTCGCGGATTCTTTGTGAGAGGATAAAGACTCGAATGCTGCCAATTGTAAAGGATGGAAAGGGGCCAGATCGACGGAGCAGTCCCTCCCTCCTCCATCGCATTCTGGACAGGTGCAAGTTTTGGTGGTTTTTGTGTCTTGTCCGTTCATCTGTTCGTCTTTGGTGTGTCTGGAAAGGCAAGGCTAAGAAATGTTGAGAATCCGTCCGCCTCTCTGTCTGCATACTGGACCGAGTCACTTGCCATGCAGGGGGGCGTATGATGGTCGATCAGATGCATGCATGATGCGTGGTGCGTCGAGCGTGAGAATATTCTATGAAGAGCATGGAGTGTCTCCAGCGCTTCGGTGCGATATGATCTTGTTTGTATTACTTTGATCGACATACATGCAGGCGGCTGGTGCGGAACCATCGTGAAGTTGGATACTGTTAAACAAGTAGAGAATAAAAATGTCCACTTGTGGTTTCTGGAAGTCCGATGCGCAACTCATATGGGTCAATTCCTAAGTCAATGCACCACTTCTCAATCATTTTAATGTGTATGTTTAACCTAATTTGTACATTATAAAGCTATGATAACGCCGCTAGTAACGTCGCTTCTAGCGTCGCTTGTAAGTAGTTAACTATAGTTTTATAGAATAATGTTCTTTAATTAAAGTAAACAGCTCTACAAGTTTTATCTGAGTGCATGATTCTATATTATGTTAAAAGTTAGGTTGAAAGTATAGGATAGGATAGAATAGGATTAATGTCTGGAGGTAAGTATACTTTGAACCAACCTACATAGTATAAAAAAATTAGTAAGCAACTAGCCAGTTATATAACTAAAACCTAGAAAAAGACACTGTAAGTAACCGGCAGCGTTACCGGCTTTGATCATCTCTAGTACCACATAAATTAAAGAAAATATATTATAGTAAAATGTTTATTTTTTTGAATATTCTAAATTTGAAGTTAAACAATAAGCTTTGAATTAAGCTAGAATTAGACGGACTTGGAAACAGATTTTTTTTTGTGATTCATACTGAACAACGTTAATTGAATAATTCTAGCTAGAATTCTAGTTAGAATTGCAGCAATTAACAACTTGAATTTTTTAAACTTATATCATTTCTGTTAATTTCTGTAGATTTTTTGTAAGAATTAACTCTAGAATTAAGTCGAACCCCCCCTAGGGTTAACAACAGAGTTTTAAATTATCAACCTATACGGGCTATACCTAGATATCAACAGATAAAAAGTTCAAGTTGTGTTTCATATTTCTTGACTGAACAACGACTTTCCTTTTAGCCTTTCTTTGATCATAGCAGACAAGAACTTTGCTGTCTCTTCATTTTGGAGCGCAAATGAGATACAGAAGCCGCATCCTCTCACCATTGCCCTCGGAGGCTGAGTGCTTCCACCACAATCTTCCTCTACAGTATCTGAGTCGTCCCGATAATTTACCCCCACCTCCTCTTCTATGAAGGCAATCCCTGCATCCGCTGCCTCCCTGCATACCCTCTCGACCCCCCCTCCCCGAGTCCCTGCCCCAATCAACGGCGTCGTCAGAATCACAAAACAACCACCGGACTCCCCGCCACTCAGGGCACTCACGACCCCCTCCCTCCACCCTGCCATCAACGAGGCCCTTACCCCCCCACCCCACTCTTCCTCATTCCCACCCACCTCACTCCAAGCAGGCGCTACCACGTGCACAATATTATCGAACTGTTTGTGCAGTGCCGGGCCAGAGGATAATGTTGGAGGCACGCTGACTGCCTGTCCAACGTTGCACCTCACCCCTCTCTTCACATCTTCCGCACTCATCCTTCCACATACCCTTTCAGCAGCCTGTCTGAGGACCTCCTCTCTGTACCCCCTGCCTCCCACCAGGTCTACCATCCCGTCCACCGTCTGAGACCGGAACACCATGTTCGACCCCACACTCATGCCTCCCCAGGACGAGCTGAAGGCTCCACTGTCGGAGTCTGTCTCTCGCCTGCCCTGTCCAGGGGGGTCCCTGTCTTTCTTCAATTTGGACCCAAAGGGCAGAAGTCTGAGGAGCATCTGACTCCAGGAAAAACTGAGGGCGCCAAAGTCTGCTGTGTGACAGTCCGGCCTGCTCTCTCCTGGACCAACAAAAGGGCGACGTGTTAATGAGGATCCATCAGGTCCCCTTTCCCTTTCTCTCCCTCCAGGCACAAATGGAACGAACGAGGATGGGTCCCCCCCTCGACCCCTTTCAAAATACGCAGCCTTTGGTCCCACCAGTCCTTCATTGCCAGGGCACACAAGCGTCCTCCAGCAGACAGAAGAACCAGCCTCTGTCATCGCAAAACTGGGAGGGGACGTTACTATACACGGGGTCACTGACACACTGAGAACGACCACTCTGCCGTTTCCTGCCTTCAAGCACCATTTGCCGAACGGCCGGAATGCACCAGACACCATTGAAAGCGCGCCTCTGAATTCGTTTCTTGTCAGAGGAATTACCTGCCGAACACACTGGCACAGCTGTGGCACAAACTTAGAGCTTCTGGGAAAATCTCTATGGTCGCATGCATGAAGACTCGGGACAACGCGGCACCCCACAAGAGGGACAGAAGGTCAGATTGATTGGCAGAACTCTAACCAAATACAGGATTAGCTTAAACCTGCAAAGAAAGCACGGTCTACGCGACTAGAACTTCCGGGACGCCACGGCAAACGCATGCATGCAGTGGTTTTGCCGTCTCCCGGCCGGCCGACGCCGCTCATCAAAGAGAATACAAGCGCCTTGTTGGAAGCTTCTCTATGAAGTTTTTAGAAGAACTTCTCTGTCTCTCTTTTCGCAGACTCGCATTCTGATCGATCGACATCTGCAAGCTGCTCGACACGCCGGACCCGACAGGTTTTTTTCGAACCCCTGGCAAATGATTGTTCTACGGCAGTCAGGGGCACCAAATATATGAGCAAAGACCTCGTATTGGATTGCAGTGTCCCCATAATGTCTCCATGTCTAAGTTCTCAGACTTGGAGAGGTTTTTTGCTTTCAGAGACAGTGAAGAAATGCGAACTGGTAGTAATAGACCGGCGCCGTCTCCATCAGAAATCCCATATGCAGATGCATGCATGCATGTGACTCGAGCGCGCAATGCGAGGATTTCTGACCTATGTAGGCGCCGTCTCCCTGTCTCCGCGCGTCTCCCGAATCGGACCCGCGAGCTATAAGTTCAAACAAAGTCAGAAGCGAGTGTTTGCACCGTAAATTGCACGAGGCTCTCAGCAAGAATATCGGTGATCTGAATTGGACGTCCCTTCGTTCTTCATTGATGCCAGCAGGAATTGGTGGACTTGAAGTGTTGGACAGTTCAGTCGGTTGAAAGGTGTGCCGAAGGAATTGGAAGGAGCATTTGTGTTCAGATGCGCTTTCTTGTGCCGTGGCATTTTTCAGTGATCGGGCTTGAAAAAGCACGGGATGCTGCAGCAGAAGATTAAACTTCAGAAGGCCGGTAACCTCGTGACTTGACTCGAGAGAGTCCGTCTGTAACCACCGTCTACTTCTCTGCATGTGTGTCGTCTCATGGCCGAGACACCCCCGCCGTCTCTGAAGGCAGGCAGGCCGCCCCACTTCCCTCTGCCAGACCCTCTGAACAAAGCCGAGGAACTGAAAGGCAAGTGGAACAACGACAACGAGAGATGGCAGGCTGTGGATGAAGAAGGGAAGCTTGTGGCCTTCCAGAACGGGAGGTTCAATGACCTTCTGGACAGGTGGGAGGCGATTGGTGCAGATGAAAAGTGCATTGCATACAGGGAGAAGGGGGGTGAGTGGACGCAAGTAGAAAGCGCAGAGAATCCACACACCCCACAAGGTCTGCGTGCGTCAGGAGACGGCTGTGAGGTCTCTGACGACGACGATGACGCCGTCTCTTCCGAGGACGAAATGGGAGACGAGGAGGCCGAAACTCTCCGGTCTGAAGTTCTTCCTCATTGGAGTGTCTTGAAGGAACAGTCTGTCGAGGCGCTCACGCGTCTTTGTCGAGAGAGGAAGATCCCCTTCAGACCCCGGAAAGATTGGACTGAAGAGAAACGCCACTCTTACTTCCTTGACAAGCTTCTCCAGTGGTTGAAGAACCAGGAGGTCACCCCTGACAAGGTCCGTCCTCCCATCTCTAAGCCCGAATCTTCCTCCTTCTCCTCCTCTTCCTCTCAGCAGCAGCTTCCATCAGGGTCTCAGCAGCCTGCGAGTGCGACTGTCGCCTCCAGGACCTCTCCCCAGACCTGCGAAGGTCTCGCCTCCCGCATTCTGGGGCTTGACGGCAGGCAGCGTGAGATGATTGAGAAGATGATCACCATGTTTGAGGAGCAGAACAAGCTCCAGAGGGATGCAGAGGAGCACTTGAGAGAGATGAAGGATGCCCTAGAGGCGGCTGAAGAGGCAGAGAGGGCACGCAGTGCGGAGGTGGAGGAGTGCAGGGAGAAGTTGGAGAAGGCCGAGAAGATTATAGAGGATGTGAGGAAGAAAACCGCCGTTCACGGTTTCATGACACGAGCAGAGTTTGCACGCATCCTTAAAGAAGCGAATCTGCTGACCACATGTGAAGGCGCCAAGCATGAGGGTCAGCATGTGTACCACATCATTGCGACTAGCAATGGGGGTCCTGACCATGTGGATAATTTTTTGTACGCGTTGGGGGGGTCGTTCAACATTCAGATAGGGGACCATTTTGACCATTTCAACTGCTTCATTGCAGGTAAGGAGAAGAGTCGGCTGGCAGCGAAAGTCGCTCTTGAGGTTGCATGTGACGAAAAATTGCATGACAAGATTGAGAAGAGACACGGGAAGAACCCAACGATCTTCACCGAGGGCAGGCACAAGGAGCTTTGCAGAAAACTGGGCGATGATGCAGAGAAGATCGGGGACGCACTGTAGGCCCAAGGGGAGGCGGTGATTCGCGAGCTCAGGCTGAGAGCAAACAGACGATCGTGAGGGCACGTATAGTGCTCGATCATTCCTGTAGGATCATTCCAGTATTTCAACCGTTTTCTATTTTGCTGTAGTGATTTTATTAAAACTAATACAATTGTGTAACACGGTCCACGTTCAGAGAGTCTTAATTTGTTTTTTAATTACAGTCACGGAAATCAGTGTGTATTAAAGTATGATTTAATACCTAGCTAGAGTGACTAGTAGAGTCCTCCTACGTTGTACCGACTCCTGCACTAGAAGTCTAACACTGAGTGAAAGACTCGATCCAAACTGCTTAAAATGAACAAGTCGGTGGCAAAGGATAATCTTTAAATTGGTATTCCATGCATACTTAGTTCTATACTGCTCTTAAAGAGTTACTGATTTTATATAAAATAATATTATGTTGCGGAGCGCTACTTGTGGAGCTACCCCAGAAGCTACCAGTTTGATGAACAACAGTTTTTTTGCATACAAAGAAAAAGCTTTTCAAAACTTAATTTAGTAAGTGACAAGTGTAATGCTGTAAGTCAATCTTTACTTCAAATTACTTGTTTGAAAGCCTAATTTTTAAAGCTACTCAAAAACCTAGTCAAAAGCTTACCCGGGTCACTATTAAACCCTAGATTAAACCCTAAATTATACTAGAAATTATCGAGCTTCTCTCATATATAGCCGCTGCCTGTATAGAATCTAGTATAGAGTAATTAATTAAATCCTACCACTGGATGCAACTAACTGCATACAGTTCTAGCTGCAACTCTAGTTTTACAACTTTAGTTTAAATATGATTAAAATATTTGAATTGAATTGAATTGAATTGAGGTGGTTAAAGCCGGTGAGCCACTACTTAGGCTCTGGCCAACCACGGGGCATGACATACAATGTTGGTTTGTTGACCTAGCGCATTGATCCATTAACACATGTCAACACGAACTCTCTCCAATTTGGCTATACACTCCTCAACCGCCCTCATGCCCGCCAGAGGCTGGAACGACGAAATAAGAGCGATCATCTCTCGGACTTTCTTTTCATTCTCCCCCACTCCTCTACCAGCAGAGGCAGCCACCCATTGCGCAATTTCCACCCGTTTCTCAATAGGCGCGCGCCCTTTTCTTCTGCTGATGATTTCGTCAAGCTTCTGTCTTTCCCTCTCTGTGTTTGCATATTCCATGAGCAAGACTTAGTGGATCTCATCACAAACTTTTCTGCTAGAGCAAGCTGAGCAGGTCTTCTCTAGCTCCCCCTGCTGCATATAACCACCCGTCATCACTCTTAGGAGAGGGCGGATGTTCACAGAGGATTTAAGAAGACAAAGGGACAGCGTGCGTATGTGTAGATCGTTTTCTGTGTCTGACGGACGTGACTGCCATTTCCTTTCTGCTAGGAGGAGCATGGAGAGCCTCTGTCTCAGACTAGAAGGGTTCTCTCTTTGGAAATTAGTGAAGGCAGCATGGGGATAGAAGATTCTGTCTCTATTCCTGCTGCCTTCCTGCCTTCTAGCCCATTCCCCAAGCCATTGGTTCGTCTGGATCTTGCGACACGTCTCTTTCCGTTTATATTTCCTTTTTTTTTTTAGTTTTTCTTGGCGTGGCTCATTCGTGTCTTCAAGGAAAGAATTGTTAAGGGGCATAGCCAGACGTTTGGTGGAGAACACAAAAGGGGCACTAGAACCAGCGATGCACGCCTCCCATACAGCCGTGGACAAGGCGCGTTCTATAGATTTAAGAGACTGAAAGAAGCTGGCTACCTGTTTCGCAAGCAGACAGCCAAAGGGTTCCAAACCAAAGAAATGAAGAGAGGGCGAGACAAAAGAGTCATGGGATAAACCAAATGACCAGCGAACAAAACGAAGTTGTAATGCATCGAGGCATTGAACATCTGACTGCCTGAGAGGAAGGGCTTCAAGACCAAACATTGTAACGGGCACCCAAAGAGCTTTAAACAGTTGAATTCAAGAAAAAGAAGAAACGAAACCAATTGAAGAAAGAGTTCCAAACACACCCCCCAGTGCCCTTTCTGCCGATTCAATTCTTGCTTTCACAGTTTTAGATAGATCCCCCCTTTCAAAGATCCAGTTGCCGAGGTATTTGTATTTATCAACATGCTCAACCGGCCTTCCATTAAAAACAAAAGGGGAAGCGGGATCAATGAGAGGATCAGAGGAGGGTAGACGAAGGATCTTTGTTTTCTTCAAGTTTACCATGAGTCCGTGTTCATTGCAGTATACCTCGAGGCGCCGGAGTCTCTCTTGCAGGTCTGCGGCGCTGTGGGCAAACAACACAAGGTCATCAGCATAACCAATACTCTCTATTAGAGTTGTGGAAAGCTTGACAGGTTTCAAAGCGCTCCTTCCTTCATTACCATTCGGCTGTTAGTTTTTACAGCTGAGGGCTTTGTGTAAATTGTTTATAAACAGGAGAAAAAGAAGAGGAGAAAGAGGACCACCCTGTTTCACACCCGCCCCCTCTGACAAGCACTTGTCCCCCCCATCAACCCTTGCAGCAACATTACAGTACAGGGAATGAATCATGTGGATGTCTGCCTGACTGACCCCTTCATCCTTCAATCTTTCTAACATTTTCTCTCTGGGCACTGTATCAAAGGCTTTGGAAAAGTCTACAAATGCTGCGATGAGGGGTTCTTTTTTATGTTTAGACTGAAGAATGAGAGAAGCCGGGGTTGAAACACATATTAAATCAAAACCACAATATGATATCAAACGTAAAATTAAAAAAAAAAAAGGAATTCACTCAAATTCAAGTATTACTAAGTTAATCGATCGCTAGATCGATCGTATAGGCTAGTACGGTGTCGAGTACAGTGTATAGCTAGTCGTGTATAAACTATAAAAAAAAAAGTAAGAGAATTCAATCAATTGTTCTTCTTCCAATCTTATACAGGGATGTGTTCCTTTTGAGTTAGACTTCGTCTGTCACTGGCAGTCGCTTTAGACTGTTTTTGAGTACCACTGCGTGCGATGCGCTTCGTTGAGACATTCAAGCACACAGAAAGTACGGCACCGTCTTAACAGCAAATTACGCTTGGGACTTGCCACACATAGATAGACCGGCCTACTCATGGCGAGGAGGCCAGAGAGCGCCCTTGATTCCTGTGTGAGTGCCATGAAGACGAAGAATTTTACGTACGGCCCCGGTACGGGGTCCACGAGACGTACCAGACTCCATGGAGTACACTCACTCAGTTCGCATAGGATGCAGGAGACAGAATGAAGCAAAACTTTTCATAATGTTATGCATGGAAAAAGCTAAGGAGTAGTTGAGAACGTGAGTCGATCTCTAAGTCTTTCACGACGGTTTGAGAAGAGAAGAGCTTCCTCCCGGTGACTGCATGGAAGAAAGACTTCCTTCCTTCGTGTACGTTTGGTTGGACCGTCCGTGTTTCTTTTTGTTCTCCTCTTTGCACGACTCATTGAATTTTTTCATGGATCGATGGAAGATTTTCTTCTGTCTAAGTTTTGGAAGTCCAGACGTGACTGCCTTTCTTCTTCTCCCCCCTTTCGCTCTCCCCCCCTTTTTTATCTTAAAAGTTCTTTTTTTTTCCACTGATCACCCAAAGGCAACCTTCCTTTTTGGGAGGAGTCTCAGTGACAGCACAGAAAGAGATCTCTCATTCATGGGAGGAGACACGAGTTGCATCTATCTAATTCTTAAAGGGAGATGGGGAAGAAAGAAAGAACGCCCTGCAGGTCCAGTCATTCCACCCTGCTTCACTGCACGTCGAGAGTTTCTTTCTTGGCACTTCAGGCTCTTCAAGCAACGAAAGCAACCGGCCATGCCCATAGACGGAGGGAGGGTGCCCTTCCGAGCTTGGCTTAGAAGCTGGCCATGCCCATGGAGCCGTCCTGCTTGGACCACTTGAAGGAGCCGTTGGGGGCGGGGGAGTACTCCAGCTCAACGGGGCGGCCGGCCTCGATCTCAGCCTTCAGCCTGCATTTATTATGCATTCGTTCATTCATTCATGTGTTCATTCAGACAGGTCTGTCTTCATCAGAGATCGATGCATAGGGTAAGGGGGGATAGGGATGATGACCTGGGTGGCCGGGAGGAAGGGAGGAAATCGGGGGACAGCAAGGAGACGAGAAGAGACGCACGGCTGGTCAGATGGGGCTCACGGAATTGCAGTTGGCAGTGTACATTTTGTTTTTGCGGGAGTGTAGCACGGTGGGCGAAGACGGACAGGAAGCCAGACGGAGAGACGGGCAGACTGACGGGACAGGAAGAAAGGCGGAAAAAGAGGTAGACTGCGAAATAGACCGACAGGAACACAGACAGACAGACAGACAGATAGACTGACATTGCTGCCATCTCGGCGTGGGGGATGGAGTCGAGGCAGTCTGCTCCGTCAGCGGTCATTGAGGCGACCTTGCCCTTGAAGGCGGTCTTGCGGACGATCTTCCTCTTCTGCATCGCAGTGCCGGCGGGGTGGACGTTGTCACCGTAGAGACCCTGCAGGCAGAAACGAAGGAAGAAAGAAAGAAGAAAGGGAAGGGAGAAGTGAAGCAATACATCGGGAGAGCTGCCACGAAACAGAAAGGAAGAAAGAAAAAAAGAAAGAGGACAAAAGAAAAGAAGGAAAAGAGAGGTGCTATCTTGCGCGAAGACGAACGGATCAGAAGGCCAACGAAGGTGTTCACGCATCCAAGCACCATCGAATGAAGTGAAAGGAGGAAAGAAGTACGTGGAAGGGCTTGACTTCCTCTCCACTTCACACACGAGATGTAGGCCCTCATCCACTTTCCTCCTTACTTTTTGATGTCCTCCTCTCCTCTGGACCGACCTGCATGTTGCCTGCGGGCCAGAAGTTTGCGCAGATGAATCCCTTGCCCTCCTTGTCAGCAGCCATGCCGAACTCGACGGAGTCTCTCCAGACGTTCTGGGTGAAGTGACCAGTGCCAGAGCATCCGTTCTGGGCAGAGTTGGCGTTCCACTTGTAGCCGGGATCGGTGAGCTCGCTGTACCAGGCGTCGATGGCGTCCTCAGCTCCGTACTGGCCAGCGGTACCGGAGAAGACGTTCTGCAATTAAGGGACAAAAGAAAGGAAGAAAGAGGGTGCACAAGGGTGGTTATAGTACAGAGAGACAAACAGCTGCAAGCCGAAAAGTAGAACAGCGACTCAGGTCATCTCTCTTTGCTTCCTGTCTTTCTTCCGTCAACACATTTCTGCAGTCTCATCTATCTGTCTTGTCTGTGCGTACCTACCTGTCCGTCACCGTACTCGTGGGAGTGGCAGTGGAAGAGACGGTCCTCGGCGGCGCACTGGTCGGCGCACCTGCAGGGACCGGGCAAAGGTCGGGTGAGAAGTCGTGCGCACACAGCGTAGCAACTTGACTGACCTAGGCGCAGTGCCACTCACTGACCTTCCTTGCTACGAAGTTTGTGCATGCAGCTGAATGAACGAGTACATTTGGTGTCAGGATATGTGATGACAAACAAAGCAGCCTGCCTGTTTGTATGCCCTACTGACTGACTGACTGACTGACAGCTGAGCGTGCTTGGCTCTCTCCTCGTTCCAGACCAGAGGGGGTGCTCCGTGCTTCTTTCTCTGTGCGTTGATCTGGGCCAGGCAGACTTCCCTCCACTTGGGGTCGTTGATGCAGCCACCCTTGAGCTTCACCACCATCTCCTTGGTGGGCATGCCGGAGCCACCAGCGGCAGGGGCAGAGGCCTTGGAGGGAGCTCCCCCAGCGGGCTCGGAGGCGGGCTTGGTGGAGGTAGGGGAGGTGTCCTCGGCGGGGGCGGCGCCTGCAGCAGCGGGGGCTGCGGCCTTTCCAGCGGGGGCAGCGGTGCCAGTGGTGGCATTAGTGACCTGCTCTACGACGACCTCATTCTGGGGCTGGATCTCACCGCTGCATGACGCAACAGGGGTGCACGCAACAGAAGCGGAAAGGTAAGTCGATTTGTGGCGATGAATCGATTCTGGCACTTTCATCACAGTTGCGGCCCGCAAGTTCTCAAAGTCGGTGCTCAAAATCAAGACATAAAGCCCAAGAGTCAAATGCCTTGCTAAAAGGGAACAGAAGCAGGGCCAAGGTGACCCGCACATCACAAACTTCATCTTCACAGCTCAAACAACACTTTGGATTCGAGAGGTGTTGTTTGAGTGATGTTGCGTGCCAACAGGCAAAGACACGACGACCATAGTGGCACAATCAGCATCTAGAGCTTTAGAACAGGACAGGCAAGAGAACAAGCAAGGAAGCAAGGAAAACAGCGAAAGAGGGGAGGAAGCGACTGACCCGCACACCTGGTTTCCCATTGTTCTGGATGGATGGAAGAGTAAGAGGATGGACGTGCAACAAGCTAGAAGCTGTGTAAATGGATGAGGGTAGAACCCAACAGAAAGCTCCAGAGAGTCCAGGACAAGCTGTTTCTAACGAAGCTTTCACACTCTTTGGTTCTGAGGAAGTGCTACGGAAGCTGGCTACGGAAGCTCATGTTGAACAACCCCGCGTGCATATATATACGGTCGACAGTTGACGTGTCCGCACATGCACCGCACATGCACGTACGTACGTGTACGCGCAGCTTTTGTATTTGACAAAAAAATAAATAAATGAATTAAATACTGCATGGGCCCCGGCAATCGGCTATTTTTTGGCCCCGTAAAGTTGGTGGCACTTATTTTCCCGTGAATCCAAGGTCGCCAAGTTCGCTTTTCAACCAATTTCTAGGGTTCGCACGGAGCTATTAGTATGAGACTGCATGCATTTTTTGTTTATTTTTATTTATTTTTTATACATATATACGTACTATAGCTATATACCTATATACCCATACATAAGGTTATTCGGTTTTTTCGCGCGCATTTGCGCGCGAAGGTGAGTTCAGTTTGTGCGTCATATAAAATAGGCCGGGCGCCATCGATCCACATGCAGCAATCGAAGCTCCAGGTCTCGTTTTTGTCATCCAAATCGATTCGATCAACGGGCTTCACCTCTCAACTCGTAAGTCATCGTGACGTGTGCTGCTTGCTGCCTTGAAACGAAATCAGTTTGCGACAGTTTGAATACCATGGACAGTTCGTTTTCCATCACCGTAGGAGTTATCGCGGTGTTCACGCTCTTTTGGGGCGTGTTCATCGCCTTCCTCTTCTTCGATGCTGCCAGAAAGAAACTTCCTCCTGTTGGACACAGGGTCGCACAGGTCTCTAAACTCTACGTCTATCCCATTAAAGGGTCAGTCAAGTGTGGGAAGTGGTCACTCAAGGCATGCCTACAGCTGTATTATTTCAGCCGTCTCGTCTCCTTCGTTATAGTTATACCTTCTCTTGCGTTTCTTTGCGTTTGTGTATGGAGTATGCAGTGCTCGCGGTATTGAGTTGTCCTGTGCTGTCCTCTCCAAGTACGGCATATACCTGGACAGATTCTGGATGGTGGCCAAAGCCAGGAACAACCAGTTTGTGACTCAACGGTGCCACTCCATGATGGCCCAAGTGAAGGTGCAGTTGGAGGACAAAGCACACAAGTGCATCGGGAGCGACGAGCAGGCGGGGGACGGGGAGGCAGTCTGGAAGCAGGCAGCCTATCTTCGTGTCACCCACTCCACTCTGGACCTCCCCCCCCTCGTTGTGTCCATCCCTGGCAGGGGGGAGACGGCAACTTCTTCTTCCTCTGAGAAGGTGTTGACCACGAAAGTCTGGAACGACGACGTGCAGTGTGTAGACGAGGGAGACGAGGCAGGGGAGTGGTTCACCAAGGCTCTGAACGCAAAAGAGCCCCTTCGTTTGTTTCGCACGGCACCGTCCTCTCAATTCCTCCGCACGATTCCCGAGAGGTTTGCAAGGAGAGCGGGAGAGACTGTGAAGGCATCAGACAACACCGCAGCTCTGGCGGATGGGTTTCCTTTTCTGATTGTCTCAGAGAATGCCATGCAGGCTCTAAACGCCCGTCTCCCTTCCTCTGTGGGTCCGATGAACCTGGACAGATTTCGAGGGAACGTGGTGGTCTCCATTGATGCGCCCACAAAGGGACAGGCGCTCACGGGGACGCCCTTCCTCGAGCTGCCTGCTCGCACAGGGGTCGCAGGGGCATTTCATGAGGACACATGGGGCAGGATCGCCATCGGCCGGGGCGCGAGTAAAGGAGGGAAAGAAATCGTGCTCGCGTCTGCGAAGCCCTGCACGAGATGCACAGTTCCCACATTGGATCAGAAAACGGTACGTCACAGTCAGCTTTCGTGCAGCCCCCCCCCCCCCCCCC